>JAJMJD010000044.1:0-99888 GCA_030568975.1 Australozyma robnettiae | reverse complement strand
CTCCTTTGACCACAACTGTTGTTACGAAAACCTTGTGCTCAAAGAATATTTGTTCTACAGTAACTTCTTCTGCTATTGCTTCTGTCGTGACGACAACTTCTAACCAGTCCCCGTTGGTTTACACAACCTATCTCCCATTACCTTCGGGAACCACAAACACACCAATTGTGCTGACTAATGGTTCCTCATCTACAAGCAGTTCACCCCTGACGTTTTCTATCAATTCGAATAAGGGTCTCAAGACTGGAGTTAGTGCAGCTTTACTCATTATTTCGATCATTTTCTGTTTCTAAGGTTTGATTAAGAGCAGCATCTAAGACTCTGTGAATTTCATTGAAATACCGTGAAAGCAGACCTATATCATTTCAAACTTTTAGTAGCGAAATTCTTTCTAGGACCTGTCGAAGTTGTGGTAACAAGCGTTGGCAATTTTCCAATTGGAGCAAAAGAGACCACCTTTCACCATACATGCTACTGGTTACTTTATGTCTGTTTAATTAAGTTGTTTTTTAAATCTTATTCGTAAAACGAGACTGTGTCTCTACTAATTTTGTTAGGATAGATGATAGTGGCTAGGTTGCGGCAACGGGTGACAATTTCCGAGCATTCATCGTGAGTGCCAGGGGAAACCTAAGAAATCGAAAATAATTTGCCTGTGGCTGTGACTTTGACGGCCATGAATGGGAATAGGCTCACTAAGGGGAGAATCATTCTATATTACATAGATGGCTTGAAAGAACATGAGCTAGTTGAAGGCGAATATGAAAATACTCTATTCGTTGTGATCAATTTTTATTGTATACCTTTTGATTTCAGTAGTTAGTCTTGCGTTCTGTTGTTAGTTTTGTATTCGGTAGTTATTATTGTATTCGGAAATGTTAAGTAGATGATGGTCGAACAAACGCTAACCGACAAATTAGTAAAACCCTGAGTTCGGTGAAGTTGCGGGACCTACTACTAGACAGTTTTTCGAAAAACTAAGGAGTTCCGAGGAGAGAAGGTGGTCGCTGGTAGGCAAACTGGAAGAGATAGACCACCGGAAGTCACTGAAGTCTTGAGGCATATGGAAACCAAACGTCACCTTAGTCACGATAGATAGGTAATCGGTCACTGTCTCCAAAGAGAAAAGAGACTGGAGGTCGTCGATCTCCATAAATGAAAAGTCCAGATAACGACATTTAGGCAATCAGTGTGCTTGGAGTGGACTACATAAATAATGGTTTTTTACTCTAATTTTAACAGATAACTAAAACAATATCTTGAGTAAGCAATCAAGTAATCAATTCATATGGCCAACTGGTAGTTATCTTTGTATTGATAAGTCTACAACTCAAGCTCTGGTACTTAAATTGACATCTCGTATTTGTTACGTCGTAATACCTCTTATTACCTCTTATTTAACTCGTATTTCCCTTATATTCTCGTATTTAGTTCCCTTTTCCTTTCCATCACTTTACTCAATCCACATATTTAACTTCTCTTACAGCAATAATTACTATATTACCTGTTCAATCAAGTACATCTAAAACACCAAAGTATAATAAATTAATAAAAATTCATTTAATGAAAACCGTTCTTCGAAAAAAAATATTCACAAAATAAGAATTTGTCCCCCAATTTTCCCTTTATTACCTGCGATGCCATTACCATGTACGGCTGAGAGAAAGCACTATTACCTCAAAGCCACTTACACCCTAAACGAACCACCATAAACACAACAAACCAGGAAAAAGAGACGCAACCCTGTGTATAATCCTTTTTTTTCTGAAAACGCTTATAACCTTAAGCTGAATTTTCCTATTTTGGCTCTGGTTCTGTCTCTAGGTTTGTTTCTTATTCAGATCATTAATTACACCAGTTGTTCTGAATATTTGAGTCTTTTACCCCCATTTTTAAACTTTTTTCGGTCTCTAATTATTAATTGGACTAAAAAACCCTGAAATTCTTTGAAATCTCTCAAAAAAAACGAATTTCTTCTTCAAAATACTCCGAAAACATACCGGTTCTTATCGTAATAGGCCTCGGGAACAGACCGCTGGTGCCCTGATAAGACACTACATTCATGTTGCAACATCTATGAAACCATACGTGACAAAAGTGATTCCGAGCTTCCGAGCGGCTCACTATACATACATTTTGTTTACGATGTTCTTCACATCCATAATATCGTATCCTGTTTCCTTTGGAAAGTTCAAAAGTATATTCTCTTTCTACCTTATCCTCACTGCAGATAAAGCCTTATTTACCAAGATCAGTTATCTACCTTCATTCAGCATTTTCTCGCTTACGTCGACCATATTTTTCTTCTCAAGGAACTTTCTTTTGCAGCGATCCCTTTCATAATCTTTCTCCAGTTAATATTTTCAGTGGGAATCGAGAGACTTCCCTGACTTTTGCTTGTCAAGCCCTCCACTGAATCAGATTGGTTCCAAAACAAAAACAAACACAAACAAACAAACCAAAGGAATGAGCAGTGATAATGATCCATATACCGAAAGTAAACTTCTAAGAAGAAACCTCTCTGCTCAGAGACATGCAACAGAATCCAGTCTTTCTCGCTTAGAAGCCGAATCCATCTCAGAAGCACTCCCTGAGGGTTTTCCCGATCAAGATTCCGAGCCCCGATTTCGGAAATTAAGGCTCCAAAAACCATTGGTAAAATCGGTTCTTGTTGCTACTCTATTGAACATTGCGTGTGGTTCCCTATGGGGGGTATTGGCCCGAAAGGGCTTGATAGCCTTGACAACATACCCTGGGTCATTCTTAGGGGGATTAGTATGGGCCAATTTTATTGCTTGTTATGTAATGGGAATGGCTATTGAATCGGAAAGGTTTTGGGTAAAGCTCATTTCGAATGAAGAACTGGCTTCTCTTTTCGCAGCCAAGGGCTCTATCCCCTTGTATGTGGGTGTCACTACTGGTTTCTGTGGTTCTTGTTCCAGTTTTTCCAGTTTGATTCTAGAGATGTTCAACAAAGCTGCAAATTTGCCTCCTTCCATAGCCAAGTATCCCAATTCGGCATTTGGAATCCTAGGTGCTATAGAGGTGGTGTTGACCCACTTGGGATTGTCCCTTGCAGGCTATAGAACCGGAAGACACTTTATAAGATATTTGGAACTGTATAATTACAGTTTGCTGAAGAGATCTTATTACCTTTTAGAACTCATCAGTTCCGCTTTTGGTGCTGCTGGCTATATTATAGTGATTGTTCTTATTGCTACCAAAAGTGGCCATCAATGGAGAGAATGGACACTATCATGCTTATTTGCACCTTGGGGATCGTTTTTGAGATATTTCTTATCTCGGAAATTGAATCCACTCTGGAATGACTTTCCCTTAGGTACTTATACTGCCAATTTGACTGGAACCATTCTCCTAGGTACGTTCAATCTACTTACTCGGGGAAGAAAGTATCGCATGGCGACACTGCCTATAGTAAGTACTACTCAAGGATGCTATGTATTGAGTGCACTAGACGATGGGTTCTGTGGGTGCTTAACTACCGTGTCTACGTTTATGGTGGAACTATGTGCGCTTACAACGAAGCCCTCGTATATATACGGGACATTTTCAGTTGTTGCAGGGTTCATTTGCATGCTTTTAGTTCTTGGGCCGTATAATTGGGTAATCGGATTCGTGAGTCCTGTTTGTTAAAAGATGCCAAGAGAAGATAAGACCAATTAAAGCATGAAGGTGCTGAATAAGTTGAAACTAATAAATTAGGTAAGATAAATAACTGGAAATCAATATATTAGAACATGTTTAAGTTAAAACTTGAATATATTACTAACCATGGATAAACCATAAATAGCCATTAGAGCATATATAGCCCGAGAAACATAAATAGCCTGAGAAACATAAATCAAACCTGAAAACAAAAGCAAACTATCAAAACATATATAAACTTAATAAACGTAAACAAACTTAAAAACATAAACAAACGTACAAAAAGAATTCATCGCAGTATTTATTGAAATGCTGGGGACCAGCCACAGTATGGAAGAAAACTAATCTATTCGGAAACAGGGCTAACCAGCGCATACTTCTCAGTCCATTCTCTAGCAGTAGCAATGGCCTTAGCCTCGTCTCCCTTCCACTCTCCAGCAACATCATTGGCTAAAGGATCATCGGGATTTGGAGCTCCAAGCAATGCCTGAATACTTAATAGGATAGTTCTGATTTGTAAAGCAGGAGACCAGTTATCCTTCAAAACATCAAGACAAATTCGTCCCAACTTATCGATATTTGGATGATATATCTTCGTCAAAAATCGAACCTTGGGCGCACACATAGGGTAATCATCTGGTAAATACAATTCCAATTCGAAGCGGCCCTTGGCGTACGGAGAAGATGAAGGTCCGTCAATGGTCACTTGGAAGTAACGCAAGTTGTCTTCCGAAGGCGTAGCCGTGATCCCAGGAACAGGATCCAGCACCAACCTTTGAGTTTCTTTGATAATTCTTTTTGGTAACGCTGCCATGTTTCCTGGTGGGGCAGTGGTGTGGTAGTTGTGAGACAAGACTTGGTTGTCGTGTGCCCGAGGAGACCCTGGAGAAACGATAAAAAGAACAAGAAACAAAGAGAATTTGTTTTGTTTTGTTTTATTTTTTTGTTTTTCTTTAATTTTATTTTTGCTGATTTGATTTGTTCTGATTTGATTGTTTTGTCTTGGGTTTCATCGTCGTTAGTGATTCAAGGCGGGAAAGAAGAACAACAGAGTATGTTCGATTCTATTATTGAAGCAACTTTTAGATTCTAGTCGTTAAGAATTTATTGACGGTTTATAAGAATTCCGGAAACGGTAATTTTTCGTTGGTTCTTGAATTGGTTAATTGGTTGTTCCTAGATTGGTTGTTCCTAGATTGGTGTTCTTCGATTAATCCAACTATCTAAAACAAAAACAATAACCACAAACATTATCATCAAAAATTCAAATTTAGAAGATTCTGGTCATCAAAATCAATCTCGATCATGCAGGTATTACAACTGATCCATCTCTTTCGGGCTTGTTTTGAAACATACTAAGTACCAAAATAGCAAAAATGTTCTTTTAACCTCGATCGAACAAAGTATATGCAAGACATTATTCCCTTCACAGGCCAAACCCTCTTTCCTAAATTGATTACATGGTAAGCGTGCTCTTTTCTTGGGCCCACTCACTTCCCAAATAGGAAATGACCTTGAATTGTCTTAGCCCAAAGCAGTACCCATATAACCAGAGGAAGAAAACCATCAAAATCGTAAAATTTCCCCTTAGGGATGTAACTAAATCTTTTGCGTTATAAAATTTTCTATTTCAACTTCGCTTCATCTCTTCGTCTAGAGAATGTTGATACAATGAAAATCCAAGCTCACATCACAAAGAGATCCCTACACAGAAAACAAAAACTATTATAAGTTCATGTCTTGAAATTCTTTTTCAAAAAATATATATTTTATTTGTATATATATTTACATATATGTATTTCTATCCATTCGTTCGTTATTCAATCCAAGAAGCTGTGTGTGGATAGACATTCCAGGTAGTAAAGTAACTGGAAAGAAAAAGTACAACTCCCCATAATTATTCAAAAGGACTCCAAAACCAGAGGATCAAGAACCCAAAAGAACCACTTGGTACTTGAAAAATCAAAAAATTCACCACTAACAAAACCAACTCCACAATAACGGGAACCATCTCTTCGCACACCATTACTTACTAACATACCCACACATAAACATGCCAAAACTTCCAGATTCTGCTCCTTTTTCTCACAAGGTTGTGGTGTCTACCATCGCCGTATTTGTCGGAATGTATGCGTTTAATTGGGTTGGAAAAGACTTTGAATTCGTGAAATATACGCCCCATCTGCCCGAGGAGGTAGAACGAAGAAGAAGAGAAAAAATTGGGCTTCTGATGCGTCACACTGACTCAAGAACTTTGGATTATACTCCGGAGGCAAAGGATAGACTCCGTAAGAGTTTTGAAGAGCAAAGACTCAAGCAAGAAGAATCTAAGTAAGTGATGAGCTGTAAAATGATCATTGGCTCAAGGCCCATGAGAACCAATTTTTGAAAAGTGAACTCAGTTCTTCTCCCTCTAAAAGAGGCGATATTTCGTAAATGATCGACTTCGTTTTGTTTCGAAGCGGCTGTCATCCAGTCAGATGAGTATTAGTTCATTCAAAAGATCATCCTTCATTCGAAAGGACCATTAATCGTTCAAAGCGACCATTGTTGTTTGTTTAGAGAGGGTATGAATTGCCTCAAGAAGGTATGATTTGTCCAAAGAGGTTTTTTTATGCAAAAATCGATTAAATGTTGTGATTTATCTTCGTTCAAGGCCGTCATAGTATCATCGGAGACTCCAAGCATTCTCCGATTACTAATGGAAATCTGGACTATATTTTCTGGATTTTTGAAAAAACTGCCGTTATATCGGTATGAAAATTATGACGCGTTTTTTTTAAAAAAACTACAGAGTTGACTTGATGGCTCATGTCTTGTCATCATATAATCCTGTAGGTTTAAGATATTGCTTATCAATACTTACAATTGGACCGGAAGCTGCATCTCCGATGCTAAATGGTTGGGAGATTGAGCAACAGGTTCCAAGAATTGCTGAATAAGACTTTTCGGTCTGGAGCATGAATTCGTTTGTAAAATTTTGGTTATGCACAAGAACACAATGTGCCATGGAGCCCCGCTTTACATTTTGTGCCGAAAAAAGTATTCATACTAATTCAGAAAATGCTAACAAAACGAATACAGATGCAGCTTCTATGCAAATTAACAATCACAAAAACTACATGGTGACGTAAACGAAAGAAAGTTGTGAAAAAACTGGTTGCTTTATGGTGACTACTTGCAACCATCGGCGACCATCGTCGGTAATCGATTCTGGACTATATGGCGGAATTAAATTTACACATTTGACATTTTCGAAGGGTACACTTTTCACAGATCTCCCATCCTCGGTTGATAAGCGGCCGACAGCAATATGCAGAAGTATTGATGCTACTTTCGCTTCAAAAAGAGCTATCGTGTGGCTTCAGACCGCAATTACAATATCACTCGGGTGTATGGACCATATGAATTGGAGTGGCTTTAGGAATATCCATTCTAATTCGACATGTACGGAATTAATTACCCGAACCCAAGGCGTTTATCGGCCAAGTTGAGTTTTCATCTGCCCTTTCTAAGACATCGCGGAGTTGCTCTACTCCAATATGGTCATTTCTGGGGAATATACGTTAGCCGTTAGAAGTAGAGTTGAATTAGAAACGACTATTGAACTTAAACTCGAAGAAAAGAACGCTGCAGGATCAGCCGGGGAAGGAGTTACACCCGTCGTATACATGCAGGCAAAGTCGTTTGTAACTGCGCCTTAACAATGAGATGGCGATGTCGAATTGCGGAGAAGGACATGCAAATGGTGCTTTTGATAAATAGATAAACTTTATTTGGTGTTTGTGCACCGTCATGCGACCGATTAGGCTTGGTGCGCATTTTACGGCAGGTAAACTCCATAGTTTGCTGCAGCCGGCGGACTTCAATTCCATTCAACTGGGAAACGTAATTGCTGCGCCACAATGCACTTTAATGCAACCATTGTAACGATTAGGCACATATTGAACTTTCTCTTTAATTTAAGTGCCCTGAACCTGCCAGTTATCACATTGGTAAGGCACAGAGAAGACAAATAAGGTGATGAAATGAAAACAAAGAAACAGGCCTAATTAAGGCAAATGTTTTATGAGTAAATGTTTTTACAATTATTTTGGTAGGTTAAGTTTTTGGTCATGAAATATTTGATGGCCAAAAATTTTCCCCGTTTTACTTTAGGGGTTGCGAATGACAGGGTTGAAAATCTGGCAAACCATATGACGGCAGTATGATCAGACACCACGATCTCCTCCCATACATATACGCAATAATTCCTAATTGGTCGATTATTGCCAAATTTGGACTACTTGGATAAATCCGACAATTTCATTGGACTTATCTTTTAAATGTCAAACGGCTAATTGGTGGCCTAAACAAGTAAGTCCTGACCTGTTAGGCCTCTTGCGTTAACAGTATTGCTCTCATGTTGGGATGTTCCACATTTCACTAGGGTCTAAAAACAAGGGGCTAATTTACAATCAAATTGCAAGTTAGTTTCTGTGAAGATGACCCCAATCGATTTATTTTCAACTGATATCATAAAGTTTTAATTAGGTGTGTTAGAATTATTCTTCATTTGTCTGATATAGGTAGCTGATTGTTAATATAAGCTTTAACTAATAGTTAATCAATGTTATAAAGACGTCATAATCCTGTATGGGATTTCCTGTTCGGGTGGGGATAAGGCTTTAATTTGGTCTTGGGGAGGAGTTGCAATGTTGAAACCGGACTTGCCCAAATAGGCAGTGATAATCGGATATCTGCCGGACCTGTATTAGCTTAACCCCCAGATGCAGACAATCCCTCAATCCCCATCGCTTACCTAAATAGGCAAAATTGAATTCTAGTACCTGGTAGACGGAAACCCGGAAGAGAAAGGTTTAACTATGGAATTAAGCCATTTGAAATACGACTTTTTTTTAAATAACCAAGACAAAAAAAGATTTCTAATCCAACTTTTCCGCTAAAATTACCTGCATCCCTTGCCTTGTTATCACTGTTCCAGCTCCAGGGATCAAACATTAATAAAGCTGCAGTCCTGCAAATAGATCATCTCGAAATTTGAGAAATCTGGGGATCAAGTAATTACTTACCCCAGTTTAGCCTTAATGGGGTGCAGCGAATAATCGCTCATAACCGCCGATGGGGTCTCCATGGAGGAGGCATTGACGCATACGAGCCGGTCCATGCCTTTTGTTCTTGCCAGTTGCAAAACTTAACTGTGAAATAACAAATACCCCATTTCTCATCCCATCCCCACCTATTTCGACTTAATATATATATATACTTATGTCTCTTTTCTAACTTGCTTTTCATATTTTAATATCTATCAATCTTTCATAAACTTATTCTTATATGTACGTGTTTGCACCCATTGATATATATCGTCGTCTTCCAGTGTCTAACAACCTAGAATGCAAGTCGCTCCACCACCAAACGGAAAAAAATTATGGCGCGTCAAAAGAGCTTCTTGCTCCAGTGCTTCCGGGCCAATGGCGAACTCCTCGCTCGAATGTTTAAATAACTCTTTGAGAATCTCTGCAGCTGGTAAGACCTTCTTGCAGAAGCGTGCTCCTGCCAAAAGACCACGGTCCAAGCCAGGAATGCCCAAGGATTTTGTATTTGTTGACTTAAGCCCAATTAAAACTTCTTCTTCTGACGACGAGCTGGTATCATCGTCTTGCAACAGCGACTTTTCACCTATTTCGGCTGCGCTGTCTGTGTCTTCTTCTCCTTCATCTATGAGCAGAAATGACTCAATCAGTACTATGACATCGTTTGATGCAGAAATAGACCAGGCTGCAATTTCTACGGATAATACATTCAACGACTGTGACCTTTTAGGTTTAGGTCTTTTGAACTTGAATTACGACTTCAACGCGTCTCAACCAATTCAATCTCAAGATCCTTTGGAAATGCTACTCCAAACCCTACCAAATGCACAAGAAAACGTCAATTACTATAATACCCTTCCTGACAACGGAACTCAGGTTCCTGAAACACCTCTTCTCTCGTCATTGCAGCTGCAAACCTTATACCCTATTGGTGAACAAACTCATAAGAGAGCTCACTCTATGTCTAGTGGCCCAAGAAGAAAGTCTATGACCGGTCTTCATTTCAAGAGCTACAATGGCCCAAAGAAAATTCAAAAAGTTCACAAGAGATGTTTCTCTGAGTCGCATGTTACGCAAGTGCCCACTAACACAACTTCCCAACAATTCCAAACCACACATAGCAATGCTTACCAAAGTATGCCAATGGTAAGGCCACTTGCTTCACAAGATGAAAAAGAGTTTGATTTGAATGCCTTCATTTCGGAGTTGGAACAGGAGGAACTTTGCCTTCTGTCGACAAAAAACACACAAACATGGAATGACTCTATGGCCTTGTTAGAACTGCCTCACATAGGTGACATTCCCGAGTATTCTGAAATTCCTTCAATGATTTATGACTTTGATGTACCTGCTTTCACTGCCTATTAGACCCTCGTCTTGCTTTTAATGCGCTTTGACAGGTGACATTCGCCTATTTATGACATAATACCTGATTCCCCGACGACACTGCCATTAGCTGGTTCTCTTGCAGTGACCAAAATTTTATTTGTAATATAAACGGAATATTTGACTCGCTTTATATCGTTCATGTAGGCATGTGAATTGACCGCTTCGGCTGTTGGTAGAACCGGAGCGAAGCCTTACGAAATTTATTGCTTGCAAGCTTGCTATTTGTATCTTTTCAAGCATGTGTTTGGAAAACAGTGCCCATTAGCGGCCACGCTATAAGAGACACTGTTCTATCAACGGATGGAATTTATTTTGAAACAGGGCCAGAAATGTTAAACATGGATCAGATTCCGAAATTATATATTGAAACCATAAGATTTGGAAAAAGGAACTGATTTTTAAAGGTTGTCACCACACAACCTAACATGGGCCGAGGATTTGAAGGTGACTATGACACAAGACACAAGACCCAGTCGAGACAAAGTATGAAAGTCGATGATCGAGACCCGAGTCTTTCCACGTGTCTTGTCTTTTTTGGGGATTTGTTTTTACAAAATCACAATAATTTATGACCTTCGCTAATTCCCTTCAATGCTAAGTGATTATCCAAAAATCTTTAAAAAGATGACATCTGAGAAAAGTAACATAAAGGCATGGGATGAGAATATCCAATGAATTTGACTCGTTTCTCATTGCAGTCCGCATTGCTGAGGAAATAAAACAAATGGTGTTTTGGTAGCATCACTTGTCCCAACCCTTGAACAGATCGTTGCTTAATATGCAATAGACAAACAGTTTTCTGTCTAAAAGAGCGTACATCATTACTTTATCATTTGGAATCAAAACCATCATACGTCTTCTCTAGAGCACGTAAACTCTAGTTAAAACTAGTAAAACTAGTAAAACTTTGACTTTACATAAGTCAGAGTGCCGAAAATAAGGACTATTCTTAACAAACTCCAGATAAAAAAACAAAATTCTTGTCAGAATAACATCCATTTCACCCATTAATATTTTGCTTTGGGTTTTTTTAGTATTCCAGCACAAATTTCTCGTCATTACCACGAAATGTGCGAGACAGTTGGCGAAGAGATGGGAAAGACAAGGAAAACATGCTGCGAAGACGTTCGCTCGTCACATAAAAGAAATAACAAAGCCTTTTCATTAGATAACCTACCAAACACGTTGATCAGATTTGGAGGATTAGATGTTTAAAGCGCTGCTGAAAACATTTGCAAATTCTTTCAATGGTTGCTCAAGATCGGCTGGCATACGCAGAAGATTTTCCTGAGCACCAGCAGCTCCGTTCGACTCTAGTCTGGAAGCCTGGTTAGATGTCAATTTAGGCCACATCTCATCATCATATACAACATTATCGACCATCTGTGGCGGGACGGTTTCGAAGTCAGGAACAAATGAAACCATACTCTGGGAATCATCAGGAACATAAAAGTCATTGTTGCCAGGAGTGAAACCATGGATTTCTTCTGGCTCCTCTTTCAATGGCACAACGGAAAGATGCAAGTTGTCAAGTGGACCTTCTACCAAGCACCCTCTCTCTCTATAGTGAATCAAGAGACTTCTCCACAATTTGTTTCTACTCAAAGCTCGGGGATTTCCAAGAATCATGAGTCCATAACGAGCACGGGTTATAGCCACATTAAGACGACGGGCATCTCTCAAGAATCCAATGCTTCCTTCATCGTTGGCACGGACACACGACAAGATGATAAAGTCCTTCTCACGTCCTTGGAAAGCATCCACGGACGAAACCTCAACTTCTTCGTATAATGAACGTTTCTCTGCCATCAGAGAATTGATTTGCATGAAGTTTGTCAAATATGCTCGTTGACCTTCGTACGGTGTAATGACACCTATTTGGGAAGGCTGAACACCATCGCGAAACAATCTGGTGATGATTTTCTCCACGTTCATAGCTTCAATGCGATTTAAGTAGGACATTCCAAGAGAGCTCACTTCTTCTTTACCGTAGTTGGCCCAGAACATCATAGGAAATGAAGGCACAGGCCAGGGGAACGTCAGACCGGGCCATTGACGGTCAAACAGGACAACACCATTCTGCAAAGAACCTTCATAGAACATATTAGAAGGAAATTCTGATAATGCTGGATGCATTCTGTACTGCACCTCTAATCTGTAGGGGATTCGTCCCAACGCGATCATTCGTTCAAATAAAGACTGTGAAAGACCAGCTTTACGTGCACCTTTGTCCAAGATAACAGGACCCAATTGTTGATGATCACCGATCAAAATTACTTGTTTAGCCCCTTTGGAGATCGGGATCATAACCTCGGGCTCACATGCCTGAGTACTTTCATCGATTAAGACCGTTCTAAAGACTTCTTTTGCCAACCGTATGTCTTGGGCACCAGCACATGTACAACAAACAATTTGAGCTTGCTTTATGATTTTTCTTTCTGTTTCAATGAGTCTCCATTTGAGTTCACCTGCATCTTCTGAGCTCAATGCAACACCTTCGTCTTGTTTCGCCAACAATTGGCGCATCCTCTTCGGGAGTAATCTTCTGGCTTTGATGTGTACAGAAGATTCGTCGGTACTGGCATCGAAGCCTTCCAACTTTTTCGAATAGACCCTAACTACAGCCAAGTCGAGGTCTCGAAGTTTACGCGTGATGTGATTCACAGCCACATTCAGCGGAGCACAAACAAGAATTTTGCTATCTCGCATCTGCGAGAGATGATACACAATAGCAGACGCAGTTACAGACTTACCAGTACCAGGCGGACCCTGGATGAGGACAAAGGGTTTCCGAATGGCAGCAGACACGGCGGCTTCTTGGGATGCATTGAGAGGTCTGAGACCTGTCAGCTCAGGAAATGATAAACTCTTGGGCAATTTTGTTAAGAATTCAACTGGTTCAACTTCGTGGCCCAAAATGGTGTGATAGATATATGCGCTGGTAGAGGAGCTCTCAGTACCGAACTGACGAACAGCATTCATCATTCTGAAATGTGAAACGCCCAGCCACAAGAACTCGATAGAGAAACCAACGTTGGCATTAGTTGGAGGGGGCATTTCTTTGTTTTGTAATCGGAAAGTATACTTGTCCTTATGAGGTCTAGGGATCAGGATTAAGGTTCCCTTTCCTGTCCAAGGTTCTGCGTCCAGACTTCGTATGTCCCTAAAATGGAGTTTAACTTCTTCACCTTCGAATATGTGTACACCCTTGGATTCGTATGGGGAAAGAACGAACTCAGCGATATGAGCACCCGTTAAGGTTTGAGACCATTCAATGAAAGAAACGTCCCAAACCTGAGCTTCTGTAGACGCCTTTTCAGCTGCGGTTTCGGCATCAATCAATGGGATGTATGAATTATGATAAATAGCACCATCCTTAGAACGCAAGAGAACAGGAAGTAGCTTGGGTTTTTCAGCACTGTCTATCACATCCTGCAAAGAAACGTCTCTGTTGACTTTCCAAAGAGCCTCAACCTGACGAATCTCATCAGCCAGAACGTCTCGTGCCATGGCAAGCTCTTCTGCCGAAGGAAATGGAGCTACCCAAGGTAACAAGGCTCTGTCATCCACCAAAGGCTGCCAATCATCGGTGGCCCAGTTAATATCACGTTGATGAGCACATGGCATCCTACATAAGAGAACAACCATCGAGTCTTGTTTAGCGGCCACAAATCCAAGCGTGAATACATTTTTCACCTCACAGTTATAACACTCCAACGTTTCAGCACCCAACGGCGAACTTTCCTGAAGAACAACACTATTATGTTTCGAATGGATTAAATGCATAATGATGTGTGACGCTCCGAGTTTCCCCTTGCCGTTGCAGAACCATTTGTGGCAGTTTCCACACTTGACAACCGACTGGGGGGACTCGAGACCACAGTAAGCACAGCTCTCCTCATGAGCATTGCCGGTGTCTGGAATTAGTGCATGCAGGTGAGCCAAGCTCTCCTGAAGGGCCATTTCTAGATCCGGGTCGGTGGACATTGGTGTGTGTTTTTGGCAGAAGACGTTTTGGAAGAAATTTGGTGAAGATACTGTTGTGCACACTGGGGGTGTTCGATGGCTGCAAATCAGAGAGATTTCCTCGATAAACGAGCTAGGGAACTTTTCGGGGATACGAAATCAAAGTAAAGAGGATTTATTTTGTAATGAATTATACTTTTCTTCTGTTATGATTGGTTTTAGGTGTTTTGAGAGACGATTGTTTTGAGGGATGAGCATCTGAAATGAGGTAACTGACATGAGTAACTGAGGAAATTAAAAGATTTCAGGAGATAAATTTGAGTAAACCGATTCGGAAATGATTATTGAATCTCTGAAAATAGCTCATGTCCACAGAAATAGGCATTCACTGTAGGATGTAGTTCTCTAAACCATGTAGAACATACGTTCTGTCTAAGCCTTTTTCACCTTAGGCTTCGAACCCATTTTCGTAAATGCTTCATAACCAATTCCACCGAAAACCATGGCGACACCAGTCCATTGTGCTGAGGTCAAGACATGTCCAAATAAGACCACACTAAGAATCATACTGATCATCTTCCGTGTGACTGTAGCCGTTACCAAAACCAAAGACCCGAATTTTTCTAGAAGAATGAACACAAAAGCTTGACCAACCGCACCCAAAAGAGCAAACGAAACCAGATCAATCACCACTCTTGGATATGCTTTCACGAACTGTACCGTGTAATTAACTTCCAGGTCAAAGTTAAATATCACAAGGTAACTCACAGTAAAGACGGTAACAAATGCATTCAAAATGCACATAAGCGATGCACCCGTAAGTGTCTGGCCATTTGCCGCATTTCCTGCGCGAAACATTTGATCTTGAGTGGAATTGGTGAACCCATCCAAGAGCATCAGTCCTAGAAGTTGAGCCATTCCAATCACCATATTACCATCATTACTTGAACTGCGAGACTTCCCGCCCTTCTTTCCAACAGTGAAAAGCACAACACCACCAGTTACAAGCCCAGCAACCACAAACTTGTAAAAAGGGAACCGGGTCCTGTAAAGAACGAAATGAACCAACATCACTGGCAACAATTTACATGCTTTGGCCAATAAAAAGGCAACATAATCCACGTGTTTCAACGATTCATACCCCAAGGGAGAAGACACACTCGACGAAATGGTAATGATCACGAAATTCTTCAACAAGAAACCGTTCAACCCATCACTTGTTCGAAACACTCCAAAGGGATTCTGTTTATGGGCAACGTATGAGTAAGCAAGTCCCACTAAAGATGCAAAACATGCTTGGATACTATTGACAACAAGCGGAGCTTTAAAGAAAATGGGGGTATCTCTGTCGTATCCGTAAGGTTTAGTGTTGATCCTTTCTTGTAGTAGAGACCAGGATAAGAACAGAGCATAGAGTCCGAGAACACAGAAAATGAGAGTGCTTGCTCCTGGAGGGGAAGACATTTTTGAGTTTTATTTTGTGTTTAGGAATTTCCTTTTTGGGGTATTCTAAGGGTGTTTTTGCGTGTTTTTGGGTGTTCCGATGATGATCTATGGATGTTGTATAGGTGGGTGGTATTGGTGATATCGATTGAACTTGTGAGTGGGTATATGTGTCCCATTTATGAAAAAATTTCCCTTAGAATCAATTATTATCAAATAGAAAAGATTAAAATCTTGAAACATCTAAAGCTTTTAATAAAATATTGCTGGCCTATCATTTTGGCACTTGGCTGCAAATCGTGGTGAATAATTCATTAACGTAGATGCCGAACTATTTTTGGACGGCAGTTTCAGGGGAATAACAAATCAAAATTGGTTGGTTTCTTCGGCTAAACCTGCCACGTGTGTTAAAAGACCTTGTAAGGACATAAAAGCTACCCACGGCCAAAGAGACCAAAGAGACCACTCTTCTTCTTCTCCTCGCCAGGCTTCTCCTCCTTTTGGACTACTGAATGCGCACTCTCTTCATCCGCATAGCCAATGTAATTGAACGCTATGTCGAAAAGAACAGGCTTGCTCAAAACAGGGCGAATACCACCAACTTCATCCACATTAGTAGCCTTGCTTGTGCTGTCGAGGGAAAAGGCGAATTTGTACACGTTATCACAAAGATACTTGTCGTTGTGATTCTCGCTAGCTTGAAGAAGTCTTGCCAATGCACCTACTTCAATTAGACGTTTGGAAATTGCTTGTTCAAGCACTTTGGCTTGGCTGTAGCTGGCAACATCGTATGGGAATTCGCTGACTTGATAGAAACTCTCACTAACAGAGAAAATCCGCTTGAGATGCATAAGAATAGCCAAGGCTTTAGAAGCCTCGTTAGCAGCAGAGTAACACAATGCAACTACTAAGGACCGCTTTGCTTCGAAAAAAAGACTCAAGTTCTCGAGCGACTGGTACAACTCGGCATCGTTGTAAACACCAGGCAAATCCTTAATGTCGGAAACAGTTTTATTTATAGATGAGTATAGTCTCAAAACGTCTTTGCTTGAGCGAAGAGTCGTGATAATGCTGGCGTTCTGCTTGGTTGCCAAGTCATCTACAAGAAGGAGATCTCTGCGGACACGAACAAAGTACATGTTATAGCGAAGAAATGTCAAGAGAATAGCACCGTCTTGCACACGTGTCATGTCGTCTTCATCTTTGTTCTTAGCCAAATCACTGGAGTGAAGATCCACCAACGCAGACCACTGGGAATACAAGCTGTCGAATTGCTCTGGCTCGTTAAAAGCACGCCAGTCTAAACGAGATACCTTGGCGAGCTTAACAGCAAGTTCATCGTTGTGTAGCGTAGCTTTGTGTTGTCTCCAAGTAACTGATCTTGAAACTTCTTCCTCCTCAATCTGTTCCACAAAGGAGCCATCTACGGCAACGATTTCGTCGTAACAAAGCTTCAAGTATGGAACAGAGGCATCGCGAGAGTGTTTTCTGGCTACTGTGCCAACATCTGCAGCTGTATCGTCCACTGTGGCGTGCTGAGAGATAATCAAGTTTAACGAAGGATCAACCAAGGTATCGAGTAGTTCAGAGATAGCAGATTTAGACAACAGAACCTCAGAGGCAGCACTGGAGTCACAACCATGAGAATATAAGAGCTCAAGACCACATCTAGCAAGAGAAAACGCATAAAGAGCCTCGTTCCAGCGTCTTTTGTTAACACCAAACATCCCATGGATGAGAGCAGCATAGACGTAAAGCTCGATCTTGATCATGGCGCTAGGCTCTTCGGAGGTTACCACAAGAAGCTTTTTACATGTCGAAACGGCCTTTTTCAACTTTGAAGTCATGAGTTTCTTCTGGGTCGACAACTTCTCGGGACTAACTTCGAGTTGACTTTTCACTTCAAGAGCATGAACAACATCACGCTCAGCAAGCAAAAGAAGAAGAAGGGCATTCCGGTAGTCGGTATCGTACATAGCAGCAGATATGGAGGAAGTTTGTTCCTTTTCTTGATAATTCCGAGTATCATTGGTGACGATTCCTAGTTCGTGACGCAATTTGGCGAGTCTCTTATTGATTCTGACTCTGTGTTTACGGAAATCATCGGGAGCGGTAAGATATGCGGCGATTCTGGCGCCGAAAGTGATCCCCAACGGAGATTCGAGGGACATCTGGGTTGATTTTGTTGAGGATTTCTGTTGAAGAATGTTGATTTTTCACTTGGGTAAGGATTAAGTTATGTGGTGTACGGATGTTTTCAATATTGGAAAATGATGGGGATAAAATATTGGGAATTAAGAGGTTATGAAGATATGAAGTTTTATTTATTGGTTTCGATTACTGATTTTGGAAATTTGATTTTGGTTGTGGGATGTTGGGAAGTTGATTTCTTGGGTATTCTGGTTCGCCTCGGGATTGAAGGAATCTATTTTTGAAAGTAACTAGAAAGAAGATCGGGAAATTAATTTTTTGGTTGAATGACGATGTTTGAGTAGTAAATTTTGAGTTTCCTTAGACGGAAACATTCGAATTTGGTAAGATTTACTGATTTATTTGATCGTGAACCTGTGCTGAATCATGAAGTAGAAGATGTAAAGGTGAAATGTGTCTTAATAGGTAGACTGTAGTGTGGCAGAGTCAAATGACTAATAAAGAAGCTCTGAGCTTTTCGAAGTATAAACTTTTCTTCACCAATCACTGCAAAGACATATTAAGGATGCTTTTCTCCTATATTGGTACAAGAGGTTCACTGGTGGTACATAGTTAATGAACACAGCGGATCAAATACATAAAGGGATTTGTTAATTGTGTTCTTTTTTTAACAGAAATATTGTGTTATATAGTCAATGTATCACTTTGTCCTATGGGTTCTATGGGTTCTATGGGTTCTATGGGTTGTCCTTCTTGGCTAGATACTGAATCAAAAGCTAAAACGATAATGTACGAAGAACCCTGACTGCTTATTGTTGCTTTCCCAATATAATAGGAAATGGAACCCACCTATAGGAACACACGACTGTCGGTCTTTTTAAGAATTGACTACTGCTTAACAGGTCGGTATCGCCGTTAGACTACTACAAAAGAAATGGTGGACGAGTAGAATTACTGTTAGGACTAACTGTCACAATGAAAAATAAACATTGCTTACCAGCACGGTTGGATTTCCTTTTATGCAGCAACTATGCATTATCAGCTTGATTATAGCATGGACAAGCTGATAAGCGGTTCTCGGAGACATAGATTTGTTCACTTTCTTCCTTGACAGAACAACTAACACAATGTCCTTTAATAAAAATTGAGTAGTCGATATAAAAACTAACACCATTGGCCTATGGGTCTGGCCTATGGGTATTTGAGTATTTCATTCTTTCGGTGTATTGGGTCTATGAATGACATCAGAAACTTTTCATAGTGTAACTAAAAGTAACATTCTCTCAAATTAAACAGAATTATATATTTTTGTTTGTGTTTTGGTTTGCTTTTGTGAAAATGAAAAAGAACATTACAAGGGAAATAGAGCAAGGGTAACAAAGATATCAACATCAGAATATCGAAATTTCAAAGTATTAGATTGTATTATCAAAAGCAAAATCAAACACATGTCTAAGTCCCAAAAACCTATTAACATCTTCGAATTCTACATCTACCTCCTTCTTCCCACTCTCCTATTCTCCTACCCCAGATTATACCTCCAAAGTACATCATCACAGAATAAATGCACCACTAAATAAATGGACAAGATTTTATATGGCAACGTTGATTTATATGAGGAATTTGGTGTCTCACCAACTGCGCTGCAGGCCCAAATCCAACGTCGCTTTAGGCAATTGGCCCTCGAATACCATCCTGACAAGAACAGTAGTCCAGGAGCAGCCGCCAAGTTTCATTACTACAGTGCTATAAATACTGCTCTTTCAAGCGATGACCTAAGAGCCGACTATGATCGAATTAGAAAAGCAAAAACGAATCATTTTGGGCAACTGAGTCATTCTGGTCTGCTCGATAATCGTAAAAATCTTGATAATCTGGGCCATCTCAAAGATATAGAAAGATTCACAAAAAACCTAGAAGCCAGAGAAAGAGATCTACGAAATAAACATCAAACAAATCATTTCCTGAAAAATCTCCCAAGAAAAATAGAACAACTCCGACTTGCTGGTCAAGCTCTTCGCAGAAAGTACCATGTCAGAAACGATCCTCAACACATTCTGTATGAGAAGTTACCCCCATCCAACTCCTTTGATGACTTTTTGCAGCCTCGGGTGATTCGTGTCAGATGGAAGAAAAGAAAGGAAACTTCTGCTCAAATTGATCAGGAAAGACTAAATCGGATCATGTCTATGTTCGGTTCTGTCCTGGAGACAAGGATCCTCTTCAATAATGATGAAAACTACGGTTTGGGATTAGTTGAGTATACCGACTTGGAATCTGCATTGCATGCCACGAAACATGACTATAGAAAAAGTGCAGAACTATGGGATGGAACCCCTGACCGAAAAGTGGCTAGTCTTTTACGTGAAGCTGAACTCTGGGGGTTTTCACTTGATGGAGATAACATAATAGAGGAAGCGTTATCGAAACAGTCTCGTAGTTAGGACTGGTCCCGATTAGGTCTTATCACGGAACAAATATGGTCAAATTTTAGAACTAGTTTGAGAACATTCTAGTTTCATAACATCGTTTGGGTCTTAACCAGAACTTATTAAGTCCGGTCACAAAATCAAGAGAATGTTTCCCTACAAGATGTTCAATATCCATTAAATGTTGAATGCTCATTAAATATTCCAACTTCTCATGATCGAGTTCTAAATAAACCAAGCGACAACAGAAGCGCCCCATATCAACAAGAGGCAAAATGCACTAACAGTCTAACAGTCCACAATTACTGCAAATAAAAGTACACACCAGCGGCAACAGCCAAAACACCAATGACAACCAATGGTGTTGGCAAACCAGAAACCTCAGCAGATCCGCTGCTAGAGGTAACACCCTTTTGAGTAACGGTAACACCTCCCTCAACCTTACCCAACAACAAACCCTTCAAAATGTCATGGGCATCATCAGAGTGACCAATGTCGTTAAAAGCCTCGGTGGCGTCAGTACCAGCACAGTCCAAGATCACCTCCTCTCCACCAGGGTGCTCATCCAAGTATCCAGTCACGTCGTATACTTGGCCGTTGTATACGATCCACAAGTCGTCGGAGGTGTTGTGCTTGCTCACCTCGTCCATGGTATAAACTTTAACGTCAGACATGTTTTGTTCTGGTTTTGTTTGGCAATAGAATTCGTCTCTAGATGTTGTTTTCTAGAAGAGAAAGGTGTGTGTTGGTATGGGTGTTCAACAAAAGGTGCGGTGTTGGTGCATCAATACTCATGAGGTCTTATGCAGATGGAGCGCTCTGCACATGTGATGAAGACTTCCGTCTGCGTGCAGGCAGCGGTCCAATCACAGGCTCTTCAAACGTCAATGAGGATTTTTAGTCCTATTTCGGTAAACGGTTCCATTGCGCATGTCTTCGGACACATCGGCCATGGTCGTATCGGATAAATGTTACTGATTTTGGAGAAAAAGAGGCAAACAAGGGGCAACTTCTTTAAATTCCGTCGACGAAATCACGGCATTTCTACTGCAAATGTCACTGTATACCATAAATGATTTCAATCGCGAAAACACTGATTTGTTGATTTTGTGTGGAATGGCTCATTGGGTCAATTGGAGGGTGTTGAGCCAACATTGAGCACACCGAAATGCCCGTACTGAACGTTAACTTCAGGCTAATCGTCTCTGGAGAAAGCTTATTGGATCAAACTTTTTCTCTAGAATGATTCTTTTGGATTCTTTTGGATTGTATCCATTCTCATATTCTCATACCCATTCTCGTATCCATTCTTGTATTTCATTGGCAGTCATTATTTGCAGCCATTATTTGCAGCCATTATTTGCAACCATGCATCCCTAAGATTGTAGTCACAGAATTAAATCCCCTGAGTTTACTGGCACATATTCCTTAAGCAAAATATGGACTGCCTACTTTTTGGACGCGTTGAGAACAAGAATGTCAAATTCATGATTTTGTCCTGATCTCACAATAGGCTCCATATTCTCCTCCATAAACTCATGTGTTACCACAAACATGGATCCGCTGAATTCAGTATCCTTTGGGGTAAAAATATCCGTGAAATCTTTGAAATAACTGATCGACAAGTTTGTCTCTTCGTGACTTGACTCAAGATAATCATCGAATTGACTCTCGAATTCCTTGTTTCTCTGGGACGACGACCGTATGTACACATGTATTTGGTGATGGATAAGACCCAATCTGTGCACGATATGAAGGCTTAGCAAATCAGATGAACTAAGACGATCGTCTTGATTAAGCACAAGCCGTATTTCCTTTGATCCCTCGGTAATCTTCGAATTGCTTGGAATAAGGACACCAACGTGACACTTACACTCTCTGATCACTTGCGAATAGAACTCCGACAGGCTTTCAGGTGATGATGCTGCAGGTTGAATTAGATCCTTTGCCGATGCTGATGTAAGAAGAAAATTGGCGGAGCCAGTAACTTGATCATTCACCGATACCATGAAGCTGCTTATCGGCGATAAGAGCGACTTTGCCGTGAAATTGATATCTAGCATTGAACTGAAAGCTTTCACGATGGACAAAATGGAGATGGAGTCAGCGTATTCCTGTTCGTTCTTGGTTGAATCGCCAGCAGAAGATGCTTCCAATAAGTGAGATGTACGAGAAGTAAATTCCCGGAGATGAACGGCACAAATATTGGCACCGGGTCGATACTTTTCTAAGTCCCTCAACAAGAGCATAAGATTGGAAATGTTGTCGATACGTTTCAACAAGAGTAAAATACCCGAGAAACCGAAATTATCTAAAGATTCAAGCGACAAGTCATAAACCTTCTGCGAGACCAACTCTTCGTGTTCCTGGGATGGGGTTTTAGGATCTTGCCAAATGCTGATGCCTTTTCTGTACTTTTGAGGGTAGACCCACATGGTCAAAGGTGTGGTTAAGAAAGTTGTAACAAGAGCCATCACCACGAACATGGAGTATACCCTTTCGGAGATGATATTGGCATTGAGACCAACGTTGAGAACCACGATTTCGACAATACCTTTACAAGACATCAACACGCCCACGGTTAAGGAGTCTCTCCAGCAGAAACCATTTATCTTTGCACCGATTAAACCACCAATAACCTTACCAGCCATTGCCAAGGCAATGATAGCAATGCAAAACGCCCAATCAATACCTCTGTTCAACTTAGTCAAGTCAACGCTTAAGCCCACAACGGCAAAGAAGATAGGAATCATCACTATGTAGATCAAATCCTCCAACTTCTCCGTTATGCGAACAACGTAACCATTGTCTCTTGGGATGATCACTCCCACCATAAATGCACCGAAAATTGGATGAACACCAATGATATCGGTATAAAATGCAGAAATGAACACCATTAATATGATAAGAATCATCAGTTTAGGTGAAGGTTGACCTGAAGACAAATCGTTGGTGAACCTTCTCAAATAGAGCGTAAACGACCACTTTACTGGATAAAGTAACACCAAGAACCAAGCAAGTGCAAGAAGTAGAATGTATAATGTTTGGATTCCGTCATCGGCGTTAGCCAAAGTGACAACTAATGCCAAAAGAATCCATCCCGTCAAATCATTAATAATACCAGCAGAAAGAACAATAGTTCCAATCTGATCACTAATCAAATTGAGCTCGATCAAAATACGAACCAATACGGGGAAAGCCGTGATACAGAGGGCAATTGCTATAAAGACCATGAATGTGGTGAATTCAATGTTCTTGTTCTCGTTGTACTCATCAAACAACGCTTTTGCAATCCCGCACCCAATAGCAAACGGAATGGCCATATTGCTGAGCCCAACAATCACCGCCACTTTCATATTTTTCTTGATATATTTTAAATCAACTTCTAGTCCGACCACGAACAAAAAGAGTATAATTCCCACATTAGCAATCAATGTTAACCCTGACTTGGATGCTTGAGGGAAACAAAGTTCGGAGAATCCAGGGATCTGACCAAGTACTGTAGGGCCAAGAATGATTCCTGCCACCACCTCTGCAATGACACGGGGCTGTCTGAGCTTCTTCAATGGCCAGTGGATGATTTGACATAGGACGAGGATAAACACTGCCTGGAATAGGAAAATCGTATAAGGAGATGATGCCGAATAAGTGAGCGGGTTCCTTCCGGCCACTATCCCCGCAACCGAGCTTGTTGATACATTTGAACTCATGTTGCTTTGAACGAGATGTGGTATGTACGGCTGTGCCTGAGGACTGTGGGGCCGGAGTTGGTCGGTCCTGCACAGAATAACCAACCAAAAATAGAAGAGGAATTTCACCTCTTTGAATTTTTCGTTGTAACGCACGTGTTTCTACTTCCAATTCTTTCTTTTGTTTTTTGTTTTTGTCTTTTGTTTTTTGGTTTTGTCTTTCTTTTCGTTTTTTTCTTACCTGTTAATTGACCAGCTTTCCTTGAGAATTCTTGTCAATCAATGGAGGTTATTAGTATACAAGAGACCGAACGTAAATCTGAGGAAGTGTTCTTTTCAACTCTGGTCCTCATTCCTTAAAGCGATTATCATTTGATCATTTTCTTTTGTTCGTTTTTGTTTCCTTCTGTATGTTTTTGTTTAGTTCCACTTCTTTTTAATCACTTTCCTTTAATCACTTTCCTTTTATCACTTCTGGCCTTGATATCTCTCTTTCGTCCCATTCAACTTATTGAAGCTGTGATTCCAAGTTGACCAAGAGACTGTACGTCTCCCTAGGCATTCTATATTGCAACATACCAGCATAAACCATGCAGTTCTTGGCAATCACCTTTAAACGTTGGTCCTCTTGTTTCTCTCTACCTCCCAAACCAAACTTCTTATTGAAAAGCGCATAATGAAGTTGCGAAACACACGTCATAACAATCACAAGAAGCGAAGGCACAACCTTAACAAGATTGATGTCATAACCAGAAAGCGCCTCGGCAGCATTTCTAATCAACACAACGTCATCAGTGTCAACAATCGGAATCAAGCCGAGCTCCTTTAAGGCATCCAATGAAGCTTGCCACTCCTTTCGGTAAAACTTATCACGAATATCCACAATTGGCAGGAGATATCTGTTGACCTCTTTCTCCTTGGTCAGGATTTTCTCCCAGATGCGGCTGTTATTACCAATCACCGTCATAATATGCTTGTTGAGCAAAATGAAGTTGTTCTCCGCAGTTTGCGCGGGTTGTGTCTGGCCCGTAGTTGTCTGATAGTTTTCTTGTGGAAGAAGTGGCTTGTCCAATTCGGTCATGGCCAATATTTCACTCAAGAACTTGTTGATGAGAGCAACAACAGTATTATATTCTTGGCAGAGTTGATAGAGACGCACTGCATCAAATATACGGCCCTCTTCTTCACATCGAGACGCGCTAACCTCGGTGATTTGTCGGTAAAAGTTCTCGATTTCTGGTAAGTTCATAAGTGCTCTCTGTTGCTCCAAGATACCTGGCTCTTTCTCGCCATTCTCGCCGTTCAACTCACCCAACAAAAGTCCAAATTCACGAGAAATCAAGATAAGTTCCCGAATCGCTTCATGACATTTGGCAGACTCTTCTGGTGACTTCCCTCCCTTGGACAAGCATATCAAAATAAGATATTGGGCAGCAACTTTAGGATCACTTATTTTAAATGAGCGACTGAATGATCCAAGAAGCCTGCTGAAATTAATTTCCAACTGATCTCTTTGGTTAAAAGAAACCAAGTCATCTGTGTGTGTGCTAGTAGTTCTTAACAAACCATAGTAACACAATGCAATTGCAAGATGTACGGCCTCACTTTCGTTGACAATGTCAAACACATATTGGACAGCAGTTTCGTATTGACCTGTTAAGATTAAAGCTTTTGCATACAGAGGGTTGTTGGAAGAGGCATTAAACCGCTCTGGACCCAAAGAAAGAACCTTTCTTTGAAAGTTCTCCAAAGTATAGTTCTCAAAGAGAAGACTAGATGAGGTATCTGGATTGAACTCATTGATAAGGGATAAATGAAACCAGACCCAATCCTCAATACTAAGATTAAGTGCCGATGGGAGCGACTTGCGTGCTAAATCACACTTACCAATAATCTTGTACACTGCGTACTTGAAGGAGTCGAATCCAGGTAGATCTTCAGTAAGAAACTGGAACGTTTGCCCGTAATCACTGGAGATTCTCTCCTGGAGTTCCGATGACAATCCAATCATGCCAGACTTCACGTATTGCCTCAAGTAAATAGGGAAATTGCGATCAAACTTGACAAAAGCATCCTTGTTTGACTCAGTAAGCGCAATTGCCTCTTCGTAGAGACCACACCTGAGAAGATAGAATAAGAGTGCCCAAATTGGGACACCGTTGAAATTCAAAGTCTTTTGCATAATATCCGGACTATTATTCTTTGTTATGACTTGCTCAATAAAGTAAGATACCTTGTTTATGTTGTTTGCAGGCAAGAATGAGGCTTGCTTCTTCTCGTCTTTGGTGTAGATCTCATCCATATAGTTGAAAAACTGCTGTTCCAAGTATGCTCTCGAGTTTCTCACGATTTTTTTCTTTGAACTAATGCTGTTGTTCTTCACTTGGTAATCGTCGAAAAAGAGTTGTTCTTGGGTAGTCTTTGCAAATTTCTCATTGAACAAGTCAGCAAGAATACGCCATATCTCACACATTTGTTTTGACTTTAGGTCAGAATTAGATTTGCTCAACTCCTCAAAACTGAGACAAAGTGGGTAAGCTTTTCCTTGTAAGCGAGAATCATTTAAGTGATACACAACACGGGCATTGTTTTCGAATCTTTCACGACTGAACTGGCGCACTTTCGAAGATGCCTTTCCGTTTAATGGTGCAAGTAGCTTGTAGTTACCTGGTAGAGACTTGTTCCAAGTAAAAGACTTGGCGAGTTCTTCGCTGGTTATTTTGTTGTTCATGGGGATACCGAGACTTCTTCTCAAGTCATCTTTACGGATCTTCCAGTCAATGGAAATGTTCTGATTGATAAATTGATCAAAGTCTCTTGATGCGCCCTCTAATGACTGCTCAATGGCAGATATGACGTTTTCTTCTTTTTTGGCAATTAAGTAATTTTCAATGGCACCAAGATCCGAAGTGAGATGGTTGGATAAAGGCGCAGATACCTCCAGCAGAGCTCCATAAGAGCCATTCTTTTGGGTATTGGCCAATTTTCTCAAGTCTGATTCAATATCAGTAGCATTAATGCCACTTGAAGACAATAAGTAGTGCGCATTGGTGAAATTTGAGTTTCCCGTGTCTTCTTTTCTACGTAACAGTTGTGTTTCTCTCTGCAATTCATTCAACGGAAGATGAAGAGATCCCAAATTACCGTTATTCATGCGGGGTAAGTTATTCGCCGAATCCAACAAATCTTTCAAGATCTTATTGGACGAAGAATTGGGGGCAATCTCCGAAGGGAGACCGGTTTTGGCTAGAGGTGCTGCCGGTACAGCTGCTGAAACAGCAGTATGGGCTGCCGCAGGGGCTAAAGAAGGTGGAGCAGTGGATGCCAAAGTGGACGCAGTAGGAACAGTCAGTGCTGTATTTTGAGTAGAGAACATTCCGGAATATGCTGTGGTGGTGGCACCATTAGATGATGAGGTTTGTGAAGCCAGAGGGAATGAAAACCCCGATGTTTGAGCGGGAAGATTTCCCGATTGGGCCAACGTTTTTGAGCCAAAAAGAGACATGAGTAGTTCTACACGCGAACGTCCGGTTTTTACACTATTTTTGTCTTTTTCGACAGCTGTTGCTACAAATTTCCCGTCTGATGTTTGGCTAGTAGGTGAACTTTGGGGGAGAAACATTCTCGCACCGAGAGGGTTACCCGGCACCAAAGCCAGGAATATAAAACGATGAGGCATCCCACCCGGACCAGCTTTTTTTCCCTAACTTTGTCCAAAAGTACTACTCCATCACATAGACAGTGCACCGTTATTGTTTGCAGAGGTCTGTGGTTTCGGAACAGTTCTTGTTCTGGCGCCACGCCGACACTCTTCATACACCCCCTTAGTAATAGATGCGATAGCTGATGGAAAGAGAAAAATGGATTCAATAAGAACCTGTCTGGATTTTGAGATGAAAGAGAGGTGTCAGTGGGTCCTGACAAGTAATTTGTTTTGTTTTGTTTTGTTTTGTTTTTTGTGCTTCTTGTTCTTGCGTTACTCTTTGCTATCGTGTAACTATTGAGTTGTAGATCTCTCAGCGAAGAGCAGAAGCTCATGGTTAGATGATTGCTTGGGTTTTCGAGTGGGAAATGGAATTACAACTTAATTGTTTTTCTTTACGTGATTTTTCATTACCTGGTTTGTCTTTTTCTGAATTGTTCATTAGGTTCACAATGACGTCAAGTTCTACCGATTTGTCACAAAAAGTATGAAACTCGAAATAGTTAGAAAAAACATAAAAGTTAGAAAAAAAAGTTAGAAAAAACAAAACTTTTTTTGATTATTGTATGTGTTTCCGTAAGGCCCGAATATACCCATTTCGCTTGTTTCTCGAAGACAAGACTTGTGTAATATTTACAACTTTTTAGATGTTCCTTAAATGTTCGTCAAACAGACGTCAGGAAACTCCTCCTCCTCATTATTGCCAAAGCCACCAGCAAAATATTCTCTACACGAATACTTCTTAATTGGGAAAAACCAGTAACCCAAGGCTAAGATCAAGTAAACGGCGTAAACGGCACTGACATAGTTCATGGTGTTTGCGGTAACAGGCATAAAGGAAGGAAGAGAGAAGAATCCCAAGGCAAAGAAAGTCCAGGCAATGGTGATGATATTGGCAAACAAGCCCAATTTTCCGAGCCAGAAACATCCGTGTTTGATGTTGTTTCTGCCTCTGTAGAGTAAACAACCTGTGGGAACCAAATAACTCAACAAGAGGAAAGTGATACATCCGACAACCATGGAGTTGAAAGCAGTAGAGGATGCCAAATACAAGCAGCCCAAAATAGCAACAATCAACGATGAAAACAAGTGTGCGTTCAATGGAACTCCCAAGTTAGGATCAATGATGGAAAGGTACTTAGAGAAGGGTAAACCATTGTCTCTGCTGAACGACCAACACAATCTGGCTTGCCAGGTATGCGAGGAAATGGTACATCCGGTACCGGTGAGCAAAATCAAAGTACCCAAACAAAGAGCCCCGGCCTTGTTTCGTAGTGCCTGGTAGAAAATATCAAGAATGGGCAAACCAGTTCCGTTGTTGATGATCGCGTCTAAGTTGGTGACACTGAAAAACATTGCGATGGAGTAAGACAAAGCAGTGACCAAACCAATGGTGACGGTTCCCAAAATGGCAATTGGAATAACTCTATCGGCCTGATGAACCTCTTCAGCCAAATGAGAGGCAGAGTCAAGACAGGAGAAACTCCAATTAGGATTGATCAAACCAACAATGAAGGCGATTACTGCGCTTTTCCAGCCGGTATTGTTTTGAAACTCAACAAAAACGAAGTGAGCTGAGTTGTAGTTTCCTCTAGCACACACCAAGACAGTGATGAGGATGACAGTGTACGAGAACAAAGAAGTATACAAAGCACCGTTGGCGATCATAGGCAAGTACTTTCCGTAACAGTTGAAAATCATCACGAAAGCATTAATGATCTGGTACACCACGAAATTGTGCCATGGCTTAGAAACATGTTCTGGATGGGTCAATTTCCAGAATGCTAAGATGGTTTGGGCAAGAGACAAAGCCATGGACGCAGAGGTAAACAAAGAACCTACCCATGCCAAAGAACCACACAAGTATGCCAAGAATGATGAATACTTTCTGGGTGCCAAAACTCTGGTCCACACATACTGACCACCTGCGGTTGGGATAGCCGAAGAGAGCTCGGAGAGCGTGATACCAATACAGTACGAAATGAAAGCAATAATGATGATACCGTAAACAATCATCAACGGACCACCAGATTGGATACCCGTTATAAGAGAAGCTGAAATTCCGTACCATGAGTTGGTCAACCCAAAGCCGATTCCTAGCACAGACCATACTGAAAAGGTTCTCTTCAAATGACCTACTCCAACGCTGGTGGACGAATCCAGGTCGTAATCCTTCTCCGGGTCAGACTTCAGAAGACTGAAGAACTCTTCATTTGTAACTTTCACTGAAGCCATGTTGAGGTGGTGATGGGAAAGAACTTGGGTAGTTGTAGGGCAATTATGCAATTGTATACGGTACTTCCCTATACTGCAGACATGCCACTCCTATAACTGTGTGACTGCTTTGAGAAGAGGTTGGTACGAGTCATCCTTCCCGATTGGGTAATATCTGGACAGGATAGAGTACATAAAGTCTAGGTTATGATCCTTTCGTTCGATTGGCGCCCTTATTTTTTGTTTTTCGAACGCCTGAGTCTCGTTCGCCCTCAGCTTGTTGGGGCCAATGCTACTGCAGAAAGTCTGTGCCGCCGCAAATAAGCAACCTTCCTACAAACAAACCATGAAACTGCTACTTAAAATTTCGTACGTTTCTACGTTGCTTTAAGCGTTATGTTAGGAGAAATTTTTTAGCCGCACCATTCTCTACTGGTTTTGCCCGTTGAAAATAACGTTGGGTTGGCCCTGCATTCACGCCCATAAGTACGAAGGGTTCTGTATATAATCTGCAGAAGCACAATCCCCATATATGATTGTGTCCCTAAATCTTGATAAACTTTTCAGGTTTTGTTTTCAAAAATATATATTCATTTTTTCAAAAGTATGCAAAAAACTTTGGGGAATGTCTTATATTTTTCCCCAAATGTTTATTGGTTACTATCTTGATTAGATGGGTAAAACTGTCAAATATGCATTCCTGTGTATACACCAACCTACTGACAGTGCACTATCGCTATGGCATGTGATTTTCACCCCGCTGTTGACCGAGACAAAATCAATTAATCAGAAGTCACATTGTAATTTAACGATCTTTCCAACGAAGCGAAGTTAGAAAATTTGCCGCTTTTCTTTCACCCTATTAAGCAACTCTTTTAACCTGGACGAAGTAAATTTTATACATAAAGAATAGAAATAAATTAATGAACCAAATGAAAATGAAACCTAACAGAACATCGACTTGAACCGTTGTGGTGCATCCATCTTTGCGAGTCTGAGCTCGAAAAAGTCAATCTTGCCGCTTCTCTTACGGTTGAAGAGATCACCTAATTGTTCTGTGGTGTTGATCGTTTCGCTGCTGTGCTTCTCGCAGTTGACATCACCAAAGACCTTGAACAACCCAGTCCAGTTCCAGTCGTCCTTGATATCGTTGTAAGATCTGGTAGGACCCTTGATGATTCTCTCGACAGTGTAGCCCTCGTTGTTCAAGAGGAAAATTTCAGGGGCTTGGATGTCGTATCTCAAGTATGATGACAATTCTTGTACAGTCATTTGGGCAGAACCATCACCTTGGACTAAGATGATTCTTCTTTCGGTACCCAAATCCTTTTCGGCACGAGCAACACCCAAAGTTGCAGGCAAAGCATAACCAATAGAACCATAAAATTGTTGGGAGTGGTATTCAACTCCTGGAGGGAACACAAGGTCGGGAACTGCAAACATGAAAGTACAGGTTTCCACAAACAAAATGTCATTTGGACGAAGATATTGGTTGAAGAAGTCAACAAGCTTGGTCTGGGTAATGGTCTCGGACCGGATTTCTTCTTCAGTTGCATGTTGAATAATTGGTCTCTTAGCTGGAATGTTAATTCCAGTGTGGTCGTTGAAAAGGAATCTGGCAGAGTCGATCTTTGTGCTAAGCAGTTGTAACAAATCGTTGATGGAGAAAGCCCTTTGGCCACTTTTCTCGCTTTTGATCATGATGTATTCTCCGTCAATATTGACATAGTCAGGGTGAACATAGATCACATCTTTGATTTGAGAATAGTTCATGGAGTAGTTACCGGAATTCTGCTCGTTGTTAAAAAAACCCAATACCAACAATGCATCAGTATCGTTCTCGATGCTGGAGACAACACTCTTGTCACCGGTCATTACTCCGGCGTAAACACCAACAAAGTTCTGTAAAGATTCGTCAGTAATTCTACCCATTGAAGTGTTGAACAATTTGACAAAGTCCGAGGGCAATTTTTCAATAAAGCTTCCAAATGCAGCGTGAGCTCTGAATCTGGAAACCAAGCCATCTGCCAAAATGGAAGGCTTCTTGCTACTGTACAACTTGTTCAAGATTTTGTCTGAAACATCGTTCAATAAGGAAGTGTCTCTCAATTCGCTGAAGTTGATAGGAGTAGCCAATCTGCTCTTTGGGACCACGAAGTCAGATACGTCGCTAGGAATGAACAAGTAACCTGGTCTACTTTCTTGCAAGATGGTCTGGATGACCCTGTCGATCTTAGCCAAGTTGGCGTCAATGTCACCATCCAATGACTCTGTAGCCACGGAAATGTCCTCGATGCATTTTTTGTAAACGTTGTGGTTTGGAGCAAGCAAGGCGTTCTTGTTTTGAACCAAATGGTGGATGTTATTAACAGTAGCAGCAGTAGCGTTGGCAGCCGCAGCTTCTTGTTTAGTGCTAGTAGTTCCAACAATATGTAAGACAGGAGCGAATTCAGCAAAAGCACCGGCAATACCATTAATGGCAGAAAGTTCTCCGACACCGTAAGTAGTGATAAGAACACTCAAGCCCTTGATAACTTTGGCGTAACCGTTAGCAGCATAGGCAGCGTTGAGCTCGTTACAGATACCAATAAACTCCACCTCGTTTACAAGCGAGTCGCTATACAAATGTTCCAACAAAGCCAAGTTGAAATCTCCAGGAATTCCGAAAATACTGTGGAGTTTTGGGTTAGCTTGAAGAATTCTGAGGAAGAGATACTCTCCCAATGGGATAGTCTCTGATGTAGAAATAGTCAGAAGATTCTCTTCAGAAACAGGTCTGGTGATAACAGGAGCCATGATGAGAAGATGAGAAAGCTTTGAGCGTTAATGAATAATGCAAGTAGAGAATACAATGTTGAGGGAAATAATAGGATTATTTATATTATTCAAAGTTGATTTAAAGTAGCTATTTGATATCGTGGACCGAGGCGGCAAATCGCGGGTATTTTCGCATATCGACGGGTGGTTGGTGCAATCTGCGGCTACCGGCGGTTATGGGCGGAAATGGGCGGATACATATGGGTGTGCGGCAACAGCATGGAGCCTCTTGGCGTACAACAAAAAAGACGTATTGAAACTGTAAAATCCCTATTCTTTCGTGCAATATTACTTTTATAAGTGTGATTATTTAGCTGATGTTTTTTTTTTCTGGGCGTGTATCTGTTTGCTCTGGTTGTAGTTATAGTGAAGCTGCCCTGTCATAAAAGACATCAGAAACATAATACGGAAAAAGTAAAGATGAAAACTTGATGGTAAAGAAAAGAAAGAGTTCTTTGATAAAATCCAATGTAAAAAAACATTTTACTCGACGCGACATCAATTATTTGATTCTTACCGAACTACTAGCTAGTGTGGTAAAAAATAGGGACTAATGTGTAAGCGTAGGGCAAAGATCTAAGATGAAAGATGAAATATTAACGATGTTAAAAAAATAGAAATGAAGCTTAGAGATTGGATATTGGAGAGGAGTCGAGGGTTTCGAAGTTTGCTTGAAACTGTGGTTTCAGAATATCTCAAAAGATACAAAAAATCGGTTTCAAAAAGAAACAAAGCAATAATTTCTCTTTTGTAAAACCTCTGTACTCAAACTATTTACATTACTGGATTCGTCTGTTACTGATGGGTTCTTGAGCTGTTAGTTTATTTGGGATCGCTATTCTTTCCATTGGAAGTTCAATTGTATTAATCTGCGAATAGATGATTCAAGAAAAGCATATTACTTTTACTTCACCCAAATAGGTAATCATATTACTACATTGGGATACTCATCCTGCGGCAACTTTTGTGGGATAGGACGAAGATTCCAAATTATGGAACTGGTACCGTATTGTTCAACGATTGGTACGCATATAGTTTTGAAACAATTTATTGGTATTAGTTTAGGTAGTTTACTCTTTCAAGTTAGATTTTTAAGAAGTATACTTTTCTTTATTGGTATGTTCACTTTTTCTGAATTATGATACATTCCTAGAACGGTCGGTAAGAAGGATTTCCAATTTCAAATTACGAATTTCAAATTCATACTGTAATCCCATTAATTCATAACATGCTTTAACCTGTAATTTGACGATTTTTCATTTCGGAATATATTGATAGACGTTTACTGGCACTATCAAATCAACTTCAATCCACTTCAACTAGCACCCGATCATTTTCTGTGGATATTTATCTTTTTCAATGAATAAGAAAAAGTGATAGAAAATTTTGGTATAATTCAGGAAGAATGTTGAGTCATTCTAATACTAGTCCAAGTGAGTTTCTTTTCTATTTGTTTTTTGTCTATTCTTTGGTATTCAAAAGATAAATAGAAGCTTTTTAGTTCATCGATCTTTGTTTGAATATTCTCTTTTGTTTTCACTTTTCTTTTTTCTCTTTGTCTTTTTGCCTCTTTGTCTGTTTTTTCTTTGACTCTCTTTTCCTTTGGTTTCTTTGACTCTGCTGTCCTTTGGTTTCTTCTAATGTTTGCCACTAGCTTCAATGAAGAAATTCTTTAACAATAAAACGTAAGATATAACTTAGTCGAACAATGGCTAATAGGGCTAACGTAGTTGGCTCTTTCTACCTTAGAAGAGAGATGACCAAAAGTGGCCCTTCCTCTATGGGATAAGTGATTTTGAGCCATAATAGGAACTAAGCGACCACCCTATTTATGTCGAGAGAATTATTGCTAGCCAGCTCATTTCAGTTCTTGGTTTAGTTAAGAGGTTTGTTCAAAGTGTTCCACGATTAAGCAACACAATATCGTGAATAAAGAAGAGTAAATTATAGCCTATAAAAGAGTTGTTGAATTTGATAGTAATTTTTCCTATAGATTCAAACCTTTTGGAGTATCACTTAAAAACTGGATATAATGATTCCGTCGAGCTATTCTAGAGCCATGTACTACACTAGAATCCATGTACACTAGAATCCATGTACCCTACAATCCATGTACCCTACAATCCATGCACCCTAGAATAATGAAGAATTCCTTTTTCATACTTCATTTGTTTAATGGACCCTGATTATTAATTTCCATATTCTAACATATTTTTCAAAGAAACATCCGTTTCCATTCCTCTACATTTACTTCCATTCCTCTACATGTACTTCCGTCTACTACATATTTCTTACAATTAAACACAACGGGTAAAATATAGAAACCGCAAAATTCAATAACAAACCAGAAGACATTAATAAAAGATCATCCACTCAAAAAATTACTTTTATTTTATCTTCATATCTTTCAATTTCTCTCATATTCTACCCATTCTACCCATGGTATGCCTATCCACCTGGGCCAACGCTAATTTGAGTATCAACCATGAACAAAGAAAACAACGCCAACACAAACAATACAAAACTCCTTCTAAAGTACAATAAAAAATAAAAAAAATAATCTAAAAACTGTGAAATCTTCCAATTAAATTCTTCCGAACCTCAACTTTTCTCACTAAATCACATGCCCCTCATCACTGCTTCCCCTGCTTTCGCAGCACACCCACCAAAGATGACTATATAACTAGCAAACCTTCAAAACTCCACTAAAATGCAATACGTGGGCCGAGTTGGCGGCTATGTTTACAACCAATGGAACTCACTTAACCCTGCTACACTCTCGGGTGCAATTGATATCTTAGTGGTAGAACAGCCGGACGGAACGCTTCAGTGTTCGCCATGGCATGTTCGGTTCGGGAAATTCCAGATTATCAAACCGCTGGACAAGAAGATCGACGTATATGTCAATGATACAAAAACAGACTTGCCCATGAAACTTGGAGAAGGCGGTGAAGCGTTCTTTGTTTTTGAAACTAACTCTAGTGATTTGTCACTGTCAGTAGTCACTTCTCCTGTGATCAGTGCTGCTAGCTCTCCTTCAATGAGTCCATCTAGCGAATCAAAAGGCTTTAAAAGTGAACCCGATGACTTGGACCTTAATCTGGAATCGGCTCAAAATAGTGACGACTTGGACTCCAAGATTCGCTTGTCTTCGTCTCCTGCTCCTGTTCAAAGAAGTGATACTCCTGGGTCTCCTAGAAGTGACATTCTGCCTCTGGCACTGCGTTTGACTTTCGAAAAAGTTAGAGATATCACAAAAAAACTCAACATTCCCTCCAAAATAGACGTCAATGGTGATGTCATCCTAGACATGGATGGGTACAAACCTACCGCAGAGAAAAACATTGTCCTGTCCGAGAAACTTATCCACGATATATTTCTCGAAGAATTGGACAATTCATTGGAAGGTACCGATATTGGCGCGTCTGAAGACGGTAAACCTGGCTATACAGTATACAACTTGCTTCAGAGCGTCATAAAGAAGGACAAAGATGGTCTCATTCGGATTATTAACAACGATCCTGATACAGATTTCATTGATTCAAATTCAATCGACCTGCAAGCTCTCGATTTTGCTCCGGAAGATCTTCCCACTACTGCAACTGATGGCCCCACTGAAGATAAAGTGTACATCAAAACCTTAAGGCTTACCTCCATCCAGTTAGCCAATATGAAACTCCAATATGGCCGCAATCGCTTGAAATTTAAGTTAGCACAAGGAACTTCCAACCTCGAGTCGGATCTCTACCTTTGGAAGTCAACCACTCCCATTGTCATCTCGGATATTGATGGTACCATTACAAAGTCGGATGCATTGGGACACGTGCTCAACATGATAGGGAGAGACTGGACTCACCCTGGTGTAGCCAATCTTTTCCAGGATATTCACAAAAACGGATACAATATCATGTATTTAACTGCCAGATCTGCGGGCCAGGCTGACACAACTCGGCAATACTTAGACAGTATCAATCAAGATGGAATGCGCTTACCTAAAGGCCCGGTGATTTTGAGTCCAGACCGTACTATGGCCGCTTTGAGAAGAGAAATCATTCTAAAGAAGCCCGAGGTATTCAAAATGGCTTGTCTTCAAGATATTAGAAGCCTTTTCGTTCGAAATCGCACCGAGAAAGAAGGAAACGAAGAAGATGAAAATGACGATGATCATACTCCATTTTATGCTGGTTTTGGTAACAGAATCACCGATGCCATTAGTTATCGAAGTGTTAAGATTCCTTCTCATCGGATTTTCACTATCAATCCAAACGGAGAAGTGCACATGGAATTGTTAGAGCTTGCCGGATATCGTTCAACTTATTTGCGTATTGGAGAATTAGTTGATCAATTCTTCCCTCCATTGAAGTACATCACAGACTTTGATGATTACTGGGACCAGAATCAACTCAATGACTACATGAGCAAAAACGAAGAGAGATTGGTCGATGATGATGGTAACGTTAGATCTCCTGTGTGTCCTGGATCCCCCAGAAGCATAAGTTCAGCAGATCATGTGTTTCGGGCCGATGAAAAATTTACGGATCTTAACTACTGGAGGGATAACTTGGAGTGCGTTAGCGACTTAAGTGACAGCGACGAGGACAGCAATCAGTCAAGAGCCACCCCTGGGTCACCCAAGCCCACTTTACTTTCATCACCAATATCTTCACCTAAGTTACTTGCCGCTGGCTCCCGTGAAAGCAGCGTTACAAAACCAACGGTTGATTCCAATAAGGAACGACCTCTTTCAGCCTCCTTTTCATCACCTCTTAAGTCTTTCATGTCTCGCAGTGGGTACTCGCAACTTGAGCCAAAGCCGATGAAGTCAATAATCGATCAAGAGAATGACCCGGGCAACGTTACTATGGAAGACGACGACGAATATTATACCGATGACTATGACGATGACGATGAGGGAGATGTATTTGATGACGATGATGATGACAATGGTGAAGACGAAGACGAGGAAGACGAGGAAGACGAGGAAGATTACGACTACACAAGCGACGAAGATCATGATCTGGAGTTGGCTGAGCAGGATGAACTCATCGAATATGAAGATTCTGAAGATGATAATGCACTTGACGAGGAGGTAGATGGTGAAGATATCGATGAAGAAGATATCGCTCCAAAGGCAGGTCCAGATGTTGTGACTGAGAATAAGCCTGAAACAGAAACAGATGTAAAAATAATCACTGCGGGTGAATTATTGAAGAACATGAGTGTACTGTAATTGTCAATACAGCACTACGTTACAAGATGGCCAATCAACTTCAAACTGGGTGAAATGTACTCGAGCAGGTCGCCATTTTGTCTGGATGGAAATATTTCGCTTCTCTACTTACTTTCATTTTGAAAGCTTGATGGAACCAAGTAGCAGGATGGGCATTCAAAAATGCAGAACCAATTTTTCTATCAGATCCAACACATAACTAATAAATTCAAAATTTTAATAAATTTCTTTCATTAAATTTTCTCATCAAGTAGAAGAAAATTTTGACTTACTAAAACTAGTAATTCGCGAGGAGAAATTCCTCACTAAATGGTTTCGTGGTCTAGTTGGTTATGGCATCTGCTTTACACGCAGATAGTCCCCGGTTCGATCCCGGGCGAAATCACTTATTTTCGAATTTTTTTTCAATTATGTATGAAAAACAAAAGAAGAATTATAACTTAACCTAGAAAAGCCTTACGTGTAAAAAGATACAAGAGGTGTTTGCGAATAAGGCTTTGAATGGGATCCACTTACCTAATCTGTGGGTAGAAATGAACACTCCTCTAAGGACATTTTAAAAGAAAAAGTCACAAAGTCTTGACCAATAAGATAATATCAGAGCAGTCACATATCGAATGAACATGGTAAGGAAGAACTCTTGTACGAAATGAAAATAGTTCTTATTCAAGTGTATTGCTAAACGCCATGAAGACTAACTTTCAAAGAAAGATGTAGATCAGAGTAAATGGTAAACTAGCCATTAATTGTCCGCTTCCTCATCGCTAGAAATCCCTTCATCGCTATCACCTGCAATACTATCATCGTCATCGTCTTCATCGCTATCACCGTCAATGTCATCGTCATCATCTTCATCGGTGTGACTTCCACTTTCATCATCATCCTCATCATCGTCCTCGTTGGCTGGATTGACTTCGCTCCATTCGATATAGTTCACCTTTATAATCTTCTTACAAACAGGCAACACCATTGGATCAAAAGGAAAGTAAGCTTCGAGATCCAAAAACTCCTGCTTGTGTCTGAAGTTACCAAAAGAAGAAGGCAAGCTTGAATTTCCTTGAATTACTCTTTCCCTTTTGTTGTGCTCGATTATAGAATAACAGTAACACACATTCAATTTGGTAGCAAGCTTTGCAAAGATGAACACCACTGTTTCGTCACAATACTTCAATGGGTTGAATTTTGCAATAATAGCCCGTTGAAAAAACTTATCGATTTCACACTCCCACTCACTCTCACCTGCTCTGATTTCCTCCACAGGCCGGCTGAGTTGTTGATGTCTGAAGCAGAAAATGTACAATAATGCCTGGAAAGCAGAATAGAACAACTTGAATCTCTCCATACCACCAGTAGATGAAGAGTTCGAGTTTGACAAGTCGTAAACCTCCAGTTCACGTTCGCCGATGTATTTGGAGATCCATCCAATCAAGTAGCTCACAATAAACACAACCTGGTGCTTTGTGAGATTCTTTGCTCTTGCAATATACAGCGACAAGTACTGCAAAGCTTTGAGTCTTTTTTCGACGATTTCTAGAGGATTGAAAGCAATATCGATTAGCATCACCAAAAAGGAATCGGCCAATTCTGGCTGATATTGAGAAACACGGAATAACAAAAATTGAATCGATTTTGTGAAATGAGTTGGCAAAATATGCGATTTAAACAAGGAGGAAAGCGTGTTGAAGAGGTCAACTCCATTTCCCGAGTTCAATTCCTCGGATGTGAAGGAGAGGGAAGTAGCTTTGATGAGCAATTCCATGAGTGAGTCTAGTTTCAAAACTAGTTTCTTTATGTTTCTTGTTGATGTAATTGTGTAAACTTCGTCTATGGTGGTTCTACCATCTTCATCGTCTTCGACATCATCCTCGTCTATCTCATCGTCAGAGCTGTCAATGAGACTTTCGATGCTGTCGTCGTCTAGGTCGTCCAATTCATTTTGGAGCTCGACATCGAGCTTAATGCAACATTCTACCACCATTTGCCAGATGTTGAACAGCAAGTCTGGACAGTATCTGATCATATCCAAGGAATTGCGTACATAATTGGTCAATTCTTTGGTTGATGCAGACATATGATGGGGGAAGTTTGAATTAAGTAGCTTTGGGATGGAATTGACACTTGTGGGAAAGTATGCTACAAATGCTTTAAGTACTTTATGGTGAGGATATTCTTCACTGTGGACATCACAGAAGCCACGGATCAATTTCTTCAATACGTCATGCAAATACTTGGGGATCGACGACACAAGGACACTCAAGAAATTCGAATAACTCTTGAGAAACCCGCTGTACTCTGGACGATCGGCAAGTGTGGCGTCTAGCCAGTCAAAGTTGAGAATGGCTGAGATAAGGGCAGCAGAGGGAGCATTGTCAAGCTTAGATATGTTTAGCGTGAGGCTTTTCAAAACAATTTCAAAGTTGGCCAAAGAAATGCTATCCTTATGTGAAAGAGGAGTATTTATTTTCGTTGTTAACGAATTGAGTTGCATGGAATCGTTCTGAGAAGTTAGTACAATGGAGCTAGAGTCAACGGAGGGCATCACACTAAATGTGCCACACAATCAAGAAAACAACTACACAGCGAATAGCCACCAAGGCATGTAAACAAAGCAAATGTAAACAAACAAAATGTAAACAAACAAAATGTAAACACTGATACGCTCATCTGATAACTATTGCAGTTAACTGCATCACACATACCTTTTCCATGGAGTCCATGGCGGACTTGACGAAGAGAGCATACATTTTCTCGGAAAAGGCCTCGGATTCATTATCGGGCCGAAGCCGTTTCTCGTCAGGGCGATTTTCAGCCACGATTGTCCGCTTCCGGCTTAAGGGATCATGTACTGACATTATCATTTCTAAAAGAGAAGTAGGTGATGAGATGGATTTTTGGTGCGACCTGCAGAGGGTATCAAGATGCAGCATGGCTGCAAAAAGGGATCATGCGAAGGACCCAAAACGGCTAAATAGGGAAGAAAATAGGGAGTTTTTTTTAAACTGTGATTTTATTTTGGGAGTTAACTTTTTGTTAGGTTACATTTTGCATTTTTTCGATTGTTTTGCAATGTTTTGGTGTCAAAATGTGGACATTTTAGATCAGTTCGTTAGCTACAGATAATACCATGATAGTATTGAAACAGCATAATGCTAACGCAATAAATAGCTAATATAGTACAACTATTATCGGAGTAGAATAGGAATTGGATTCAGAAAAAGGACTTTTTTTCAAGAATTTTAAGGTTGCTTGTTTTGGAAAGTAATCAGAAAGTTTTGTCAAATATTCGGCCATTTCGCTTTGTTTATGCCTGATGTTTTGGTCTGGAATTGCCTTTTCAGGTATATCCTCACACGATACTAAGTAGAGTAGTTCCAGATAAAAAAGAGGTTATTGCTGATAGAATTCACAGTAGACCCTTCAAAGATATGTTTAGTTTAGTTTATTTTTATTTCTCTTGTTATGTTTTGATTACTTTCCATAAGAACGGGAAAAATTCAATAAAGGTTCGATAGGAAGTCAATGGGAAGTAAAATTGATTGATGACGAGTTGATTCATTTCTCTCAAAGCTATTTTTAAGTCTATTGAAGAAAATGGATAGCTGCAAATGAATGAACTTGTTCGATTCACATTGTTGACATAAGATTCATGCTAATGGAATATGTCAATGAGTTCTACGAGTAAAATGAATGTGTTCTACGAGTAATGAATGAGTTTTTAAGGTGATCATTGAAAATCACAAAGAATTTGAAGTCTTGAAAACTTACAACAGCAGACAGAATGGATGTTTCGAGGAGATCGAATTTGGTGCCAATTGACGAACTAGGAAACCTGAGCTTTATGAGTTTGTGATTTGCTTAGAATGCTTTTGATCAGAGATATTGTTGAGGTTATTTTCTTGTGTATTGTGACTAGATACTCTTACTAGCTGTTACAAGATACTCTTACTAGCTGTTACAAGATACTCTTACTAGCTGTTACAAGATACTCTTACTAGCTGTTACAAGATACTCTTACTAGCTGTTACAAGATACTCTTACTAGCTGTTACAAGATACTCTTACTAGCTGTTACAAGATACTCACTAGATGCTACAAGATACTGTCACTAGAGATCAAAAGTAACACGAAACAGATAAATGTACGACCTTGAATATAAAAGGGTCCTTTGATGGAACACAATATCGCTAATAGCTAAAAGAACAATCAATAGCGAAAGAAAAGTGTTTTGACAAAACGAAATTAGGAACTTTAACGAAAAACTTTAACTTGACTGTTTTAACAACTTCGAAGAAAAATATCGAAATATCTGGCTAATTTCCATTATTCAACAGCTATTACTATTAGATGAAGTACTGCAATAAGTACACACATAGAAACACAAATTTTCAAAATTGTTTGAAATCCGAACGAGAAAAATTTGACTTGATCTAATTCTCACTTATTTAATCTTTTCTAATACTTATTTCATTTTTCCTAATTCCTCCTACCTTGTTTCTACGACTCCCCCAAAGCTAATCAATACTGGGAGAAATGCAAAAGAAGTCGCTTTCTCAAGTGACAAAAAGTTTCTCGGGACTATCTGCAGTAAAACCAAAATAATTTCTTCGTTTTCTAATCACATCTAATCTTTTCTGATCATTTCCACCTAGTGTCCTCTTTCCAGGCACTAAGTGTTGTGGGCCCCACGTCAAATACTCTACCAACAATAATTCGATGAATGTGGTATTAAGAGCTGCGCCATGCATTCATATCGCCGACCATATTTCTAGGAAATCAGAATCGGCCTTTGGTGCCCTTCTAGGAGTCCACGTGGGTTCAAAACTTGTCATTTGTGAAGCCTTTGACTTGAAAGAACTGGATGCTCTGGATACTCAAGGCCTAATTGATATGGGGTTTCTTCAGAAAAAGCTTCAATTGCACATAAAAGTGTCTCCACGGTTAAGCCTAGCGGGAATTTACTCCACAAAAGGAAATAATGTCCCGGAACAATCCTTCTATTCTCAGTTTACTGATAGCAACGTCAATGTTCCTGAAATATACCTTGAGATGCCCGATGTGGGTCTAATTAGGTGCTTTTCAGTGGAAACCGGGATGGAAATCCCCGTTACTCTTGGCCCAGGAGAGTCCGAGTCAATCGCCGTTTCTACAATCCAAAACCATCCGAACTATACCCATGAAGAGCTGGAACTAGTACAAGAAAACGAAACTTTGATTGCACAATCATTGGCTCAGTTACAAAACAAACTTGAAAAACTGTTATCACTGGCCTCTCAGGATCCCGAAACTGACCGGAAACTTCTCCGTTTGGCTCTACTACTCTCCAACTACAATGCTACCGATCCACCAGATAAACTTCAATTAACAACTTCGCATATATGCCTACTCGCAGCACAGCTTTCTGCTGTCAATGCGGCAACTACCCAAGTAAACAAACGGATCAGTGGGTTGAGCAAAAGCAGGTGAGCGTCTAAGGAGAATCTATTACTTCTTCCCCATCTACTTTATATAGGGGTTTACCCCGACAACAAGAGGCTGCCCTAGTCAAGCAACTTCGGAGCTACAAATTTCGTCCCGCTGCGCATCGCTCGGAACTAACCGATCATAAATTTCATTTCTCTTTCTTTTCACTTTCATGATGATGCCAGCTTGGCTTGCTCCAAACTTCTTTGAGAGCTTCGAATAAAACAAACCACAAGCGTTACACAATGTTCGGGATCCTTCAGGACCTTTGCGCCATTCAGGCGTACTCTCCAGTCTACATTGCGTGCAGATCGTGTTTGCCTTCTTCTTGCGGCCTCTTTTCTTGGGAACTCGTATGCTCTTGACTTCCAGTGGTCTCCGAGAAACTTTAGAGTATCTCAATTGGATCAACGCTTGTTCCGGCGAGTCCTCTATTGAAGAGGTTGATGGAAATCGAGTGTAGACCGTATAATTCTGAGGTTGATAGTATTGGAGCGGGTATTGTTGTTCTTGATATGGAGGAGGTTGCATCACCTGAGGATTCTTGTAAACAGGCTCATAAGCAACAGAAGAAGAACGAGAATAAAAGGGTTCATACGGTAATTGAAGACTTATACAAAACTCCTGGAACGATGGGAGACTGATGGTGTGGGAAGCTGTACTGGAGTTGACACAGCTAGAACCCACGTACCTCCGCTGCATCGAAGGCAATTCCGGTTGATAATTGGCACTAACTTGGGAGATTTGGGGCGGAACCAGAGACATTTTTTATCTACAGTTCAGAGAATAGGGCTGAAACGGTTGGATTTTGAGTTGCTTCTTAACAGTGTTGTTTTCGAAAATCTGGCAGAACAATCGGAAGTTTGCACTTCATTTCTTGCAAGAATTAGAGTAACTATAAGAATTATGTTCACTCGGAGCTTTTCCCGGGTCTGCGGAATATTGTTTTGCTCCGGAAGATATTGCTGTCGGTTGTTATGGTGTTTTCACGTACCAGCTTCCTTATATGAACAAGTGACTGGCTATTCCTTCATTTGAAGTCACCGAGATTCCGAGGAATAAAAGCTAGCAGGATATAGGATATAATAGTGGGATAAGTAGCAATTTTGGCTTTCAATCGCAATTATTTTGGGGTGGATGCTTAGTTTGCGTTTCGGTTTTTTTGCAACCAACCGGGGTAAGTGATTTCGAATGGTCTGGTTCTGGATTGTTCCAGGATTTCTCCAAAACAAGGATCATTGTGATATTAGGAAGAGGTTCATCAGCTCCGTTAAATTCATCTCGATCTTTTCTGGCGATATGTGCTATCACTTCTATGCCGTTTGATCTTCCAAATGTCAAAAATGTTATATGTTGCAATTCACAAAGGTTTATTAAAGATGGAAGAAAAATAAAAAAAAAACAAAAAAAAACAAAAAACAAAAAACAAAAAAACACCACAAGTCCTTCCAATGTCACAAGATTTGCCTTAATTACTTCTTGCCATATTGGCCTTCTCTTACTCAGTTTCAGCTAGCCCATGGTTACAAATATTGCATACTTGGGAAGCTTCAATTGTTCCAGATACCGGAAGTTTCAATTATTCCAGAGCGGAAGTTTCAATTCCCGACCGGAAATTTCAAATGTTTCCCGACTCACAAAGGTATCACAATGTCTGAAAACTCGACAGAATTGGCAACTTGAAACTTATTGCCCGCTTACGCTTCTGCGTTCTGGACACTGGATACCAAACAGATAATACTGTTCTGTCTGCAGTACACGTCCTGTCTAATGTCCCGATCAGGAAAGAGTAGTTCTGCGTGCAGTACGCTGTTTCAAATCTAAGTTCTAACACTTGTTCGGGAGTCGGTTTTACTTTATTCCCTACCGTTTCTTCTTTAAGTGAGTTTAATTACAAAAACAAACTCCACACGACTCGCTGCCACCTTGTGTTTTTGAATAAGTTCCATTTCCAATCCCTCGGCGCTCTCTTCTCCGTCCTCCATTTGTCTCTGGAGTCTCCGAAGTACCGAAACCTTACCCAAAAGGACAAGCGTTGACTTAAACCATCGGTAGACTATTGGTTGTCATTGTAATTTGGACCGAGATCAGTTGATAAACGTTCTTGTGACAGTCACCATCAGATTCCCGAAACTTCCCGTTTCTTGTTTCTTGTTTCTCGTTCTCGTTTCTCGCTTCTGCAACATTCTTATTGTTTTCCTTCTCAAGGATCTGAAACACAGTTTTCTTAACCAGAAAAAATACACCCCTTGACCGGATCCCGAAAATCTCTTGAAGATACCATAACACCATGGCCAAAGCGAAAGAAGTTCCTCGAGGTGAGGTGGCCACCACAAATGAATCAGTACGGTTGTTGGAAGATATGCGGTTCTTTCTCCTCACTGCACCAGCCAATTGGCTCGGAAACCAGATCATTAGACGCTACTGCTTGAATAACGAAGAAGGCTATGTGAGCTGCGTTAGATGGAATGGGCTTTTCTTCATTTCCGGAACAGACATTGTGAGGTGTATCTTGTACAAGTTCCATCATTTTGGCAGAACTATTACCGATCGAAAGAAGTTCGAAGAAGGCGTCTTTCTGGACCTCAGAAACTTACGTGTTGGAACTGATGCCATCTTAGAAAACCCAAAGCTGGAGCTCTTGGACTTCTTGCACAAAAACCAGTGTATCCGGACCCAAAAGAAGCAGAAAGTCTTCTTCTGGTTCAATGTAGCACATGACAAATTGATGGCTGACGCTCTTGAGAGAGACATCAAAAGAGAACGTAGCAACCAGTCTACTGTCTCTGTAGCCCTGAGAGAGCCTGCACTCTCCTTTAATTACGATGCACACAGTTCAAAGTCTATTGAAACACAATTGGCCGAGCACTTGGCCCTGCCTCGCTTCAGACCAACAAGCATAAATACTCCCAATAGTGCTGCAAGCTCGAAAGTTCCCGAGAAGGCCAAGTATGCTAAAGTTGGCGGCCGTCCTAATACTCCTGTGGAGGATAGACCATACAAACGGGCCCCCGAATCTGATCCAGAAGAGCAAACTTTCGTTAAGAAATCTCGCCATCTTATCACGGAAGATGACTTCCCCTTGGACTACTTGGCCCGTGAAGTACCTTACCCACCAAACAGTCTTGAATTGTTTCCGCAAGATTCGTTCTACGCTCCATTTTATGGACCCTCTCCTGGATACTTCAACCAAGCTGGACTTGCACCCTTTCTGGAAAGTCCTATCAATATTGTCAAGAATGATGATTATATTCTTGAACAGACACCATTACCAAGGTTTTCTGCTTTGCCTATACAAATGTTCATCCCCAGACTGGCATCTGAGGGCCAGTCGTCGTTCCCTATGCTTCCTCCGTTGAGTGCAATTCCTGGAATATGGTCAAGCTATGGTTCTCATTTCCCACTTCTGGCGACAGATAATCGTCCAACTATCGAAGATCAGCAAGCATTGACAGCATCAGCATTCGTGATGCCGAACTCTTTTGAACAATTCTACCAGAACCCTACCAGCAACAAAGCATCTGCAGTGGATTATATCGCCGAAAAGTCTGAAAAGGACAACTTGAACAATGCTAGCTCGGCTGGAGATGAAGCTTTTGCTAAGGGAAAGGAATCAGATAACAAAATCCCCACGCCTGATTCCACAAAGCAAACAAGCGAAGTTTAGAACATGCTCTTCTCCATTTGTCCCAATATCGAGCATAGCAGGCTTTGTTTGTTTCGGGATTCATCTGTTTTCTCCTCTTCTAATTTAGACAATCGTGCCATTTACAAGTGAAATACACAAAAATTATTCCAATTTTGATTATTGACCCAAATAAATATGTAGTTTTAGTGAGATTATGACTAGAGAATAACAAACTGTCACTCAACTCAGAGGAGAAGATTCGAAGACCGGGACTCTCCGATCTCTTGGAAAATTCACGAAAGGATCCAAGTGCTGGGATTCTCAGATTTCTTTGCAAAAGGAAATAGAAATTTCATCATTTCACTGATCCTTACTAAAATATTCCACTAAGCTCTTGCTCTGAACCGATAGATCTTGTAAAATGTCAAACATTGCTATTTCAGCCGAGGGTTGATCTCCAGACACCGTTTCAGCGCTTTTCCCCAACGCCGTGCATGTTTTCAAAAACAAACCGTAGGTCTTGAAAACCGCCTTCCTAACTCGTGCAGAATCGTGTTCCATTAATGGCCGGAGACAGTTGTCTAACTTATAAACGAGATCATCCGTCATGAGAAGAACCAAAGTGCTAGATTGCAGAAGATAAAGTAAAGATTCAACAATAAGCGGCAAAACTTCTTCCAGGAAATGGTTTGGGTGCTCAAATGTACAGAGGATTGTGTGGAACAAGTCCTTGCTTGAGTAAAGTCCACATGTCATCTCCGAGAAGACCTCTTTCACAGCCAATTCAATCACATACTGCTGGTCACAATCGGTACCGACAGAGTCAGTAACAGACACAAGGACATTCCAAACGTTGCGCAATTTCATAGGATGCCGACAAACAAGTAACTGCTTGAGAACCATTAAGCCAACCAACTTGTCGGAAGAAGTAACCTTGAAAAACTCATCGAGAGACGACTCCACAACACCAAAATCCAAGTTGGTTTCATTTGAACCTTGTACCTGTAACAATTGGAGCAAGTACGAGAGCTGAGAGTTGTTTAAGAGACCCTTCTGCATATCATGATAGATTACTTCCAAGGGATCATGTTCGTCTGATAAACCACCCAAAACTGAAAGACGTGCTATCAGAAAGTTAAACCAATTAAAATCTGTATAGCTATAATCCTTAGCTTTCTGAGGCGAGCCACCTTTGGGATCCTCAAAAATGGCAATTGGTCGGCTCCGAGTGGACATACGGTTGAGAGGATCAACTTTTTCAATGAAAGACTCTAGGGAGTTGGAAAAGGTGGTTAACTTGACTTGAGCAAAATCTTCCACCAAATCACGCGCTGCATCGGAGCTTGATTTCGGTGGATCTGAGTTAAGCTTAGCAACAAAGTCTGACTTTAGAGCCTTGGTATCGGATTTTGCAAAGATGTTCAGGAAAAATGGTTCCGAAACGTGCTGAGATAAATCCACGGAGGGAGAGTCTTCTCTTCTTAAGCTCTCGTGGTTTAGACCACTTAAATGCGTGCTAGAATGATCTTGGACAAAGCTTGTCTCGGTGTTTCGTTGCGGCCCGTCAATCTGTTCTCGACTTTCCTGATTTGGGATGCTGATTTCAGAGCCCCGCAGACCTTCGGCCTTGATGGAGCCCATAGTCATACCAATAGCGTTGCTGCTTCCCAGAGACAACGTCGTTGTTGAACCCACTTCAGCTTTGTATGGCAAGAGCATGGTGAAATCAGAAGGATGCTTTAGAGGCAGAAAAGCGGTACCTTCTCCTTCGGGTGATATAATAGCAAGCTCCAAAGGATTCTTGACAGGCAGAAAAGAGGAAATTCCTCCACCTGGTGCTGTTGTAGTAGGTTCGGAAGGATTAAGAACAAAAGCATCTTTTACTATGGCCTGCTGGGGATCACAGACAAGATCAAGCAAATTGCAGATTTCTTTCTGGTTTTGCAAGGACGTCAACTTCAAGCGACTCATGAATTCCTTTGGATCCAAATGGTGGAATTCCTGGAGAAGACTTCGGTAAGACTCGAGTATGTGCGTTTGGTAGACTATCGGGACCAAACTCAATAACGTAACCAAAATTTTGGAGAAGTAAAAATTGCCGATTGGGTTGTTCAAAAGAGCATGTTTCAAGATGTCGATCAGTTTACTCAAAATTGACGCTTTTGACTTGATTAGTTGCATTACTAAGAGCTTATTATCACTCACTGAGTCCATGTTGCAGATCCATGAAAATATCAAGATAACAGAGTCAAACAACGCTTCAGTATCCATTAACGTTGTGACAATTTTCACGCAATCGATCTTGTCATTTGAGGCCACAAGACATGTTCGAAGAAAGTCGTTAGGACCAAGACAAACAAGAAGTTTTTCTGCAGCACTAGCGTCCGCTAATATTGGACGTAAGAGATAAGGATGTGAAATAGAAGTTTGAATGACAGAAGCGAGAAGTCGGTCTTTAATGGGAAGTCCTTTCAAGAACAATACTTCAAGTTGCTTCACACCTGATTCTATTTGTTTGGTTGATTTATCCATGAGCAAGTCAGTTATAGCGTCTGCCTCAATTTCCAAAGTAGATGCACTTTCCGAACCGGCGGCTTGTTTGTTCAAGTTGGGCATCAGCTCTGTTTCATTGGCCTGGATTATATCATGCAATCCCGAAGAGTGAGGTTTGTTATCAGAATGGGAATTATTGAGATGAGAATGATACGATTCTACCCTATCATCACGAGTGGCACTTTGGGAATGAGTGTGAGCAGTGATGGCAGGCGGAATGGTGGTTTTAAGTAACGAATCCCTGGCACTATCAGTAGAATTTCCTTTGCTAAATCCATTTCTGGAGTTGCTGCGAGATTGGGTCTGCCTATCTTTAAGATCCCTATTTCTGGCCATAATAGCTTCTTTAACCGAAGATCTGGAGCTACGTGCTGGTCCAATAGGACCACCAACCAGACAGCTTTTCGGCCGGGATCTCTCAAGCGCCTTCACAATATTGGAGTCCAACCTGGAAAGAAGTGTGGTCGCAGCATCAACTGCCAACACGTAGTATCTCCAAAAAGCATCTTTTGCAGCCTGACGAACTTGAACGTTTGGATCCGGAAGCAATTTTAAAAGAATGCTTTCGACTATTTCACAATTTGGAGGTACATCCCAGGATTGATAGGTCTTTAACATGTAGATTTGCAGCCAAAATGCAGCGTAGGACCGTAGGTATGCACTCTTTTCCTTTGCGGCAAGGAGAATTTTTTGTGCATATTTCGGAGTTAGGTTTATTTTCGCAAAGATTGTGCAAACCACCACGTTTGCATTAGAACTAGTGAGGTGTTTCGTATTAGCGCAGAGTCGAAGAAGGGTGGGCCAAAATAGATCGAATAACGGAGTGAATTCGCTTTTCAAGAAAAATGCCAATTCTTTAATAAGTTGGCAAGAGTTAAGGCACAAGCTTGTCCTGAGAGACAAGATTCCCTTGCAGATTGAGTCACTGATGTCCTTGATTGCGGCAAGAAACGTCAGCGGATACTTCAGAAGGCAATCGGAGCGAAGAAGAGTTCTGATTTTGATGATGGATTTCTCCCGTATACTCCAATTGGATTCGGTTTCTTTCCCTTCAAAAAAAGGTGATAAACTAGCAAAAATATGCAAGAGTTCTTGCTCGTTATCCACCAGAAGTGACTTGACAGTATCTTCAAGCTTATATCCAGAGAGAGAGTCTAGAAGTAGATCCAAATCTGAATTATTCTGAGGTGTGGGGGCTGGATTATTTTGGGATGCAGACTTTGAGTAATGTTGTGGTACAGACTTTGAATAATGCTGTGGTGCAGATTTTAAGTAATGTTGTGGTGCAGCAGAGTAATTTTCATCTTCCTTATTTGTAGACTGTTTGGAAGCAGCAGGCATGGAAGGCCGTGGAACTGGTACAATAGCAGCAACAGAAGACGAAGACGAAGACGAAGATGCCGACAAACTCGGAACATTCCGGGTCAATTGATTCCTCAGCCGATAATCCTTAGCGAGAACAGCATCAGTTCCTATTATTGAGGACCTGAGAGAGGCAGCCACGTTGTTTGACTCCAAAGCCCTTTGAAGATCGAATCTATATAGCCGGTTATGTTTGAGATCAAAATAATTGGCAAAGAGGATTTTTATATTGGAGACTAGCTTCTGATCTGTAGTGTTTTGAGCAAGAATGCTGGCAATAGGAGGAAAAAACCCACGGAGATCCAAGTTCCCATTTATCAGAAGAAGTGAATTCAACCAAACCACACACTCGTTAACTAGAAGAGGATCTGGGGCCAATAAACCAATATCAATAATCGCAGCTTCAGTCTGTTCCAGAGCACTTAACCAATAAGCTTCAAGCGCTCTACGTGCAGACACCTTAATCATACTTCTTTCATCTGCCAATCTTGATACAACCATCGGTAGCACCACTGTAGCCACCTGAGGCAAGATGGACTTGGAGTTATCCTGGATACTGACCCGTTTCACCAAATGACACACCAGACTGAATGCGAGAAGCTGGAGCTCGGCATCCAGGAGGTTCATGGTTACAGCCAAGGCTTCAAAGTATCGTGGAACAGAGGTTAGGTCCACATTATCTTTCTTGACGTGGGTTTTGAACTGCAGAAGGATGTTCCGACGGTCTTCCCGAGTTCCCGAGAGTACGGCCCGATGGAACGCGTCGCCGGAAAGGGCCATTGTGGTTTATGTTATTGTTGATAGCAGATGGGTGTAAATACTATGATAGAAGAGAGTACAATGCAGGTAATGGGCGGTATTTCTGGAGGTTTTTTTTTGATCTGGAGGTACTAGGTTAGATTTTTGATCTTTTTTGATCTATTTATATCTTTCTTATGATTTGAGTCCTTTGTTTTGACTTGGAGCCTCGAAATTGTGATGTTATTGTTGTTTCTGTGTACCAGAAGTAGATGTTTCAGGTGTAGGTCAGAGAGTTAGATAGCGGAGAAGCATCGCAGAACAAACGATAGAAAACAAGTTCGAAATGAAACCATGAAACCTGAAAAGTAAAAGGAAATTATTTTGGTTTTTTTTCCACTGGATTTGTTCGTAAATCTTCCATCCTTTGTTCAGGATAGTTCATATGTGTTGCAGCCAACGAGAGACATCACGCGAGTGGAAAGAGATGCAATCTATATCATCCAGAAGCAGACAATTCAACAGATGATTACAAAGTCCATGGACAGAAATGACCCAGACACAGGTAAGTGAAGAATCACTCTTTCGAAACAACCCATATAAGTCCCAAAACTATTATCAGAATACCCATAATCAACTGAGACTCCTTCTTGGTAACCTTATGTAAAGCCTTGGATTTGTAACCCTTGTTGGAGAGAGCAACACGCACCACTTCTGGACCACCGTCAACACTAGAACTATTCAAGGTATCAGCCACCTTCACAGAAGATAAAAGCAGCTCGTCCGTATCACGAATAGCAACCTCTTGCACATTGCCAAAGAAATCAGTAAGTTTAACGGTCGAAGGATCTCTTGCAAAAAGATCAGTACGTATTCCGGGATGAGAATGGATGTTCTCAAAGGTATACTCTTCAAAGAGCTTATCTATGGTGATCTGAGAGTTTCTATCGATCTTCTCCAAAAACTCAAGGGTATAGAAAGTGAATCGGTCAATGACAGCGACTCCAACATCAAGGTCTGAATGATGCGAGTACGAACTCTCGTCCAACCGAGAAGAACCCGTACAAAGAATGTTGGGCGAGTAGATCTTCAGGTACATTGTGTTTGCCTGACAAGTATCTATCATGAAGAAGATCTCTTTGTACCGTTTCTTTTCGTACATTTGCTGAAACGCATCAGCTAAATCGTACGCACCAATTTCCTCGGCGTCTTGAAACTTCAAGAACTCATTTCCACCGTGTCCAGTCAAGTAAATGAAAACATTGGAGTTTTCATCAGTAAGCAACCTCTTACTTCTGGGATGATCGTCTCCCCACCTATCCGTAAGCAACCGGACAAAATTCTCCACCGTGACTTCGTATCCACGGTAATCCACCTCAATATCGTCTCCATACAAGTCTATAGCTTGGTCCATGTTGTTGAAGATTGTTCCTGGAAAAGCATTCCGTGGGTTACAGGCAATGTCATCAGCCATCATGAGAATGATTTGTGAATCGGGAACTCCGAGTCTTTTGACAGTACGATACAAACTGAGTGTGTTGGCCATATGTCTGTAGTTAAACCAGAACCGAGACGTTGATACAAGAACCGCCCAGTTGTTTGTGTGACCAGCGGAGGTCAATGTTTTAGAATCTTGGAAATCTTGGGATTCCTGAGCGTTTTGGACCTTTTGTATTGAATCATGGGCGTTTTGTGTCGATTCTTGGGATTCAAGTGTTTCTAGGGCAAATGCCGAATATAGAGTGGCGAAAACGGCCCAAATTTGGCCGATTTTCATAATGTTAGCCTTAGGGTACAGTCAGTAGTTGTACTAGTTGTACTTGTGGTTGTACTAGCGGTTGTACTTGTGTGTAAAGAATACTAGCGAGCCGGCACAAAGAGAAACCACTTGTGGAGAAACTAAAGTTGAACCGAATAATTGGCCAAGAAAATAATCATGGAACGTAATTTTCACATGTTATTATTTGGGGAGAGAACGGATTTTTCATGAATTAATTGACCCTGTCAGATTTATGTTGTGTGTTTTTTGCAACCACCATCTGATGTCACATGTGTGTAGAAGTATCCAATCAATGGGAAACACTTTGGCCTTTCAAACAAGAGATATGTTAGTTGAGTTATTTCTTGAGTCAGTCATTTCTTGAGTCAGTCATCTCTTGAGTCAGTCATCTCTTGAATCAGTCGTTTCTTGAATCAGTTTGTATCTGAATTAGTCTGTACCTGAATCAGTTTGTTCCTGAATCAGTTTGTTCCTGAATCAGTTTGTTCCTGAATCTTGTGTCGAAAGTATCTTAACTCTTGGGTCAGATCCAAGAGATCCAAGAGATCCAAGATTAAGTGATTCAAGTTATCAAAGAAATCACTTAACATTCTTCAACAAATTACTCTCAAGTTGAAGCGGCTTATAATCCATGATATCTTTAAGAGAAATATTCTCCAAAGATGAAACAATATCAACAACCGGTGCCGCCTTAATGGGTTCCAGTGTGGTGGGTTCCAGCTGCATAAGCTTCCTGAGCGTTATATAAATGAACGAACAGTGCAAAGAGTAGTCTGATGCCATGATTAATTCTGTAACCTGAGGTTGGTTTAAAGTTCCCAATTTCGTTTGGAATCTATCAACCGCTTCTTTTCCGAACAAACTCTCTACCTTGGTCTTGAGACGAATCATAAGAAGTGCCTGCTGCTTCTGAGTCGCTAAAGTAGAACTTGACCCCCAGTAGCTCTTCGACATATTCCTGCTTGCTATCGCCATGAGATAGCGCAACTTTCCAGTGGAGACAAGTTGATGCTTCTTTCTGGCGCATTTGAAATTGCTTGCAATGATTTGCTTCTGGGAAGCAATTTGAAGCTCGAAAAGTTCTCCTTCGTCCTTGTTCTCACCGTGCAGAGTGTCAATAATCCAGTAATGGCGCTCTTTTGATGTCTTTGCACACCAAATATGGTATTCTAAACGAACCCAGTTCATGAAATGACTGGCAAATACCTTATTTGTCTCAAAATCTTCGTTAAGATAAGTCATGAACATCTCAAAGCCACCAATCTCCTCCAATTGAACTTCCCAATCCTTGCATCGATCGGAAGCCTTAAGTAATTTCCTAACTTCATCTTCACAGCTGTTAGAAGATGCAGCTTCTTTCTCTTCTTTCTCTGAGAGTTCAAGGAATGTCTTCTGGTCTATATCCATCTCACCAGAAAAACCAAAGAGTGTGGGAACAGACAGAATACCAATGCTACTGGAGTGAGCCAAGTCAATGACGTGGCAGAGTTTCTTATCCTTATGAAGCCGAAGACCACGTCCGATCATTTGTGTGAGTAAAGGTCTTGATTTCGTTGGTCGAGCCAAAATAAGAGAGTCGATATTGGGAATATCGGTACCCTCAGTAAACACCATGACATTACATAAAACTTCAACTTTTCCATCTTTAAAGTCTTGTAAGATTTCACGACGCTCATGGCGGACAGTCTCTCCAGTGACATACTGTGCATTGACACCTTGGGCTTGAAGAACACTACAAAGCATCTTGCAGTGTTCTATAGTAACACAGAAGATGAGAGTTGACTTGAGGCCGAGTTGCTTTCTTAACTTCTTGTATGCAAGGGAAAGCTGGAGATTCACTTCATCACGATTAACTTTCCCATCGAGATCTTTCTGTTTGTAGTCACCTTCATATGAACCAATGCTAGATAAGTCCATGTCGATTTTTATGGTCAGAAATTTGGCATTACAAAGTTCACCCTGCTGAACCATAGTTAGCAAGCTTCTCTGGTACGTTACTTCCTGAAACACTTTGCCTAAAGACTCTCCATCTGCTCTTTCAAGTGTAGCAGTAAAGCCAACAACCGCTATAGGCAGATCTTCATCTAGAGCTTTGAAGTACTCGAGGATCTTCATCCAAGATCTGGCCGTAGCGTGATGACATTCATCCAATACAATGGCTTTGTATTCGCTAGGATCATACTTGTGAAGCCTGCTTAGCCTCACAAGAGTGGGCACTGAACCGACCACCACATCAGACAGTGGAGTGAAGGTTTGCTTCAGCATGTCAACACTGATTTCCATTTTAGGATTCACTTCTTCAAGAGTCAGCGAAATCTGCCGAATAAGCTCGTCCTTATGGGCCAAAACAAGTGTCTTCTTCCGTTTTCCCGAATCCTTGATTCGAGGGATGAGATGGGCCATCACTACAGTCTTTCCACCTCCAGTAGCCAACACCACAGCAGGACGTTTGACGCCGTTTTCAAACGCATCGAGAACTTTATCAATGGCGGTAATTTGATAGTCCCGAAGAACTATTGGAGGAGATGTCCTTATTGAAAACTGGCGATATGGGAGCTGGCACTGACGGTATAGGCGACCGATCATGCAATGTGACGGAGAAATGCTGCTGACTTTTCTTTCTGTGTCTCAAGATTAAAAGAACTTGTTCTTTTGGTGCCAATTGGTAATGCTGTTGGGATCGGATTTCCCTTTTTGGACTTTGGATTTCTTTTTTGGACGTTGAACCTTGAACGTTGAACCTGAAACCCAATTATGCACCTGAAACACTTCTGTGGAGATAATGTAAGTAGGTGATGTGTGCAGGTGAAATTAGGACATTAGGACATTAGTAAATAAGTAAATGTCGGTCAAATCATGTTAGTTCAGCCAAAAATGATGAACTGGCCCGGTAAATTTTGCAGTTTTCTTAGTTCTTTTTTGTTTTGTTCTGGTTCATCTCGAGCCTTCTCGATGTAGCATTATTGAACTAGGTGGAGATAAGGTTATTTGATCAAGAAGTTCTATATTTTCTTAATCCCTCTTTTCCTTGTCATTTCTTCTCTCTCTCTTGTCATTTCTTCTCTCTCTCTTGTCCTTCTTCTCTCTCTCTTGAACAACTGATCTTTCAGATCTGTCCCTTAATATAAGAACATCAACTCTTGTAGATATCAACACGCGCTCTCTTGTACACGTTGTGATAATATAAATCAACATCTTCAACCTTTGCAATGTTATCCTCTGCATTAACATCAGGAGCTTGTATGTCCATAACAATATAGCTTCCTTCAGCCCGAAGAGCATCCCTATGCGGCCGGATAAATTGACCCGGATTGAGAACAATCACACCTCTAATGACCTTGGCAAAATATTTGAGTTCAGATGGCATAATCAAGACATCCGGGAGAGTATCTCCAAGCTCCGAAAGTGCCATATAAGGGACTTCTAGACATGAACCTCCAACATCTTGCTGACCAATTTCCTCAGACATCAACCCATCGTGAATAGTAGACAGAGTAACCTCATGGTTCGTTTTAACTGAACCGGGGAAAATAGGATAGTATCGTCTCTGATCAAATACATGGTTGGCAATACGTTCAAATCGATTGGTGGGGATTTGGCTTCCTTCAGCTCCAGACCTGTAGATATCTTTAAGATCTTTAAAGATGTCTAAGTTGGACGTTCCAAATATAGCCTCATTGATAGAAAATGCACTTGGATTGGGGAAACACTTGAAGTTCTTAGGTAGCCCTAGCTTCTTTCTATCGAATGAAGACTGTGGGTAAGAGGCATGTTTGCTGGCGGCGTCTCTTAGAGATGGGATCAAAATGACTTGGATTTGAGAATCAATGCGCTTCAAAACTGGGGTCACCAAGGCTCTAAATATGTCATCTAGATTCTTTGGTTGTTGATTAGCATTCAAGTCAGGTACTTCAATATCTCCCATTTGAACAGCTTTATTAGCCAAATCCACAAATGGACCAAAGAGAATAGCCACTTGAGGTTTGATGGACTCATTCAATTTCGAAACGAGCGATTCAAGCTTGGAATAGTCACATGTAGTCAGGTTAGAGAACGGCCCTGCAGCAATAAACACTTTTGTTCCGTATCCTGGTGCAGTAGATTCCGAAAGCTCCTCCAAAGATGATACTGGGGCACCCAAAGATGGTAAAGGAATCACTTCGTGGACTATAAATGTGCGGCCCGTAGGGTTTCGGCCCCTTAAACCGACAATTTGGCCCGGGAAGAAGCTGAATTCTTTCAAAATCGAGAGGTCCAACGGAATCCGTTGACCAATACCTCCAAACCGTGACGTTTCCAAAAACAAAGACTTATCGTTCAACGACAGTGTCTGCATTGAATCATATAACGGAGAATCAGGCACAATACGTCCACAACAGACAATATCGAGCTGAGAACTCATACATGGGTTACCAAGTTGGATATCTTTATTCTTGTAGAGCTCCAGCAATTGCAGACTGACGGTATCGATCTGCTCATCGAGCACGTCTGCACTCTCCAACAATTTCATCGCCATAGTACGGAACTTGAATTTTTCCGGATCGAAATTGGCTACAATTTGTACGGATTCCGCCCATTGCTCCACATAAACCGATGGATTCAACGATTCTACAACGGTATCTGAACCTACTGTCATTACAGCCCTGGGACTCAGCGGAACATCGGCTTTCGTTGGCGATGACCACGCTTCACTGCTTGGACCATCATTTCGGCGCTTCAAACGGGGGCTAGACTCGGCGATCTTTGGACTTGACGAAAAATCAAACTCATTGGCCCGACGTTTACCAACTTTCCCACCAGCAAGATCACGGACCTTCTTGATGGCTGGGGTTCTTTTCACTTGGGAATTTGCAAGCGATTTGTGCAAATGGTCTTGAAACCGGTCCACATTTGCAGTTCCAAGGTCCATTTCACCATCTCCTTGGGTCACTACAAAGGACTCCCATTGGATGTAGACGTCTTCGTTGGAGAGGTTAAAGAGGTCCTTAATGGTCAAAAATTTCGACACAAGTGTGTCGTCCAACACGCCGAACTTTGCCCGGAACCAGTTTTTCGTAGCTGTATCGATTTCTATTGGCATTGTTATGAGACGTGTCTTGGGGTACGCGTACACTTTCGATCTGGGGATGAAGAGATGTGATGAGAAGGTGATGGTGGATGTGACTATAAAGGGAAAGGATTGGGAGTATAATTCAGGGATAATTAAGATTTTGCAATTTTTGTTATTTAATAATTTAATAGAATTGGTTAGGTGAATAGAGTTGGTGGAGTTGGTGTATTTGATGAAATTAGTTGTTTCTCAAATGAAGCAATATTGGGTAGAAGAGTAAACAGTGATGCAACATTCGCGTTTTGTGCCTGATTGATGCAACTTTAAATTGAAGTATATTTCTATTTTGATGTATATGCAACTTTAATTATGCCTATTATCGTCACTGCATTGTCATGAACTGAACTGAACTGAACTGAACTGAACTGAACTGAAATTGACTAAAATCTACAACAACCCTAATTATCGTTCTTTTGTCATCTTATATTTGACACATTCATTATCATTGTCCAATCTTGTCTAGTCTAGTCTTGTAGCATCGGCACTTAACGTCTTCAATTCCAACAATAAAGAGTCCTGTTCGTCAAAAGATTTCCCTGATGCAATATATTATGTAACAGCTGCAATAGCTCTGGAGGTCATGATTTCATGATTTCATATGCACCTAGACGTCAATATGACATCTATTAGGCATCAACAGAAGAAGCCACCTCTTCGGTCTTTTCGGTGGACTCTTTGGTTTCTGTTTCCTTAGTTTCTTGTTCCTTAGTTTCTGGCTCCTTAGTTTCCGGTTCCTTGGTTTCTGGTTCCTTAGTCTCAGTCTCCTTATTCTCAGTCTCCTCAGCCTCTTCAATAGCCTCGTCTACCTTCTCTTCCTTCTCATCTCTGTCATCCTTCTTGAATTTCTTTCTGTTGTTGTCCTTGAAAGAGTTTCTTCTCTTGGTAACCTCGTTAACACCAAAACGCTTGCTGGACTCCTTCATTTCTCTAAAAGTCAAAAGCGACATCTTCTTCAAAAGCTCCTTCTTGTCCTCAACCTTCTCCTCAGAAACAATTCCCTCAGGGTAATTGATGGAAACTCCCAAGAAGTGTTCGGCATCCTCCAAGGTTTTAAACTCAACATCGACAACACCAAAAAACTCCTTGGTAGCACGGTTCTTGACTCTACGGATGGAAGAAACAGATTGTTCCTTTGGCAAATTTGGAAAGATCTTCAGCGAAAACCACTCTTCCAACTCCTCCTGGGTAGCAGAAGATGGGAACCCCTCAATATGCACAGAGTTTCTCTTTCTGATGTTCTTGATCTCGTTAAAGTCCTTCACTGGATCCTTTCTGCGGACCATGTCTTCATTAGCAGACAAAACAAGTTTGTCGGAAGTTTTCAAAGCGGCAATGACCTTCTCCTCTGGTCTGTATTGTCTCATACGGCCAAAGGTTAAGATGGTCTTCAACTCAACCCAGCCATCATTGGCCTCGTAGATGCGCCATAAGAATTTGTCTGTTTGGAGGTTTGAGTCCGAGAAGTAAAACTCGACTTGCTTTTTAACCTTGTCGTCGAAATCCTCGCCGGTATAGATGGAGTCGCTCATGTTTGGATGCTTTGATTTGGCGATGAGCTGCTTTCAAGAATATATACTTTTCAATACATAAGCAAACATCCGTACACCACCTTTTAGATTACTTGAGTGGGACTACTATTTCTTACTGTTTTCAACAAGCAATAAGTCCGAGATAGTTTAGTGGCTAGAATCTCCGCTTGTCGCGCGGAGGACCGGGGTTCAATTCCCCGTCTCGGAGTTTTTTTCACGTTTTGGAAAGTTGAATTTTTTCAAAGATTTTCTTTTGGAACGTGTCGATTTCTCAGTTTTTTCCTAGTATGTTTTTCTTTCAATATATTTCCCCAGGAAATCACATGAAATCATAACGTTTCTGAAAACCCTAGGAGGTACGGGTGTCAAAGTAGCCATCACCTTACTCAGGGTTTCCTTATCCTTCGTGATAAATGAGCCGAACAGCAATAACTTTTCGTACATTTCGTGCACTTCGTCATCCTTTCGTCCGACGGATCGTGACAAGCTCAAAAATGACTGTACCTAAACCCTCAGCCGAACGGAGCCGGGAGCTCATCACAAATTACGACGCTGTTGCAGCCAACATCGCAACGGCCCAAACCCAAACCCGAACCGAATCTTCTGAACCAAATAACCCCGTCACTCTCGTGGCTGTTTCAAAATTGAAACCCTCTTCGGATATTCAAGCATTGTATGATCATGGAGTCCGTCATTTTGGAGAAAATTATGTTCAGGAACTCATGGCAAAAGCAAAAGAGTTGCCGAAAGATATCAAATGGCATTTCATCGGAGGTTTACAAACAAATAAATGTAAAGATTTGGGTATAGGAATCGAAAATCTTTACGCCGTCGAAACAATTGATAGCTTGAAGAAATGTAAGAAGCTTGACTCCACTCGTGCTTCTACCCTGTTTGACAAAATCAATGTCTACTTACAGATCAACACTTCAGGCGAGGCCCAAAAATCGGGGTATACCTTAGATAAGATGGATGAGCTTCAGGAATCGGTGGAGTTTTTACTACACAAGGCCGAGAAACTTACGTTTGCTGGGCTTATGGCCATTGGATCTTTTGCACAGTCTACAAGTGACCTGGATCTTAATGAAGATTTTGCTGCTTTGACTAATTTGAAAAAATTACTTGATGAGAAGTATTCCCTTTCTTTGAAGTTAAGTATGGGAATGAGTAGTGATTATATTCTTGCTATTAAGCGAGGTTCACTGTCTGTACGTGTTGGAACTTCAATTTTTGGTCTTCGTCCTCCAAGAACGTGAGTTGTTTATGTTTACTGTTTGAACTCATGGTTACTGTTTGACTTGAGGTCAATGTTTGATTTGATGGTAATGTTTGATTTGAGGTTAATGTTTCATTTGAGATTATTGTTTCATTTGAGATTATTGTTTCATTTTCGATCTTTTGCCTAACCACGTCAGTTTTCTGCGAATTCACTCGTTTCGTTCTTGGTCTAAAGCAAGATCAAGTGTTCTTATTGTACCAGTGTTGGCTTAAAGGAATAGATGACGGAAAGCACAGAGAACAAACAAACTTAATTGATCATTTGGAAGTCAATTGATCATTTGGAAGTCGACGGATCATTCAGAAGTCAATGGATCATGTGTTCAATATTCCTTCAAGAAAGTGATGATAAAACAGACTGGAGATATAATGACCTGCTTTACGGATAATTAGCCAGAAACACAAAGACCGCGAACCCCAATTTGAGCTTGCCTCACGATAGTATGAACGTCTACCCGGAAGCTGTAAGCTCCATGATTTATGATGAAACGACAGTGATGCTTAATAAACAACACTTTGAGATATCATTTTAAAAAGCATGATTTATCACCAATAAAGGTGTCCGTTAAAATGGGCGACATTTGTCGAATTTTAATCGCTTGATTGAACTGTCAAAGCCGACGATCAACATATGAAATCAATCACAACGGAAAGAAAGCAAAAAATATCAAGGCCCGGATAAGCGATTTTAAATAATAGAATAAAAAAAATCACTTCTGGCTCAAAAATATCTCGTAGTTTGCTTGGAAGCAGATAAAAATGATAAGATTGCAATAAGGCATTCTGCAACAGCAGTCCACACCTGAGCTTATTTTGCTTTCTTCTGTTTTGAGGTTTCTTTCGCATGAGCAGCCAATTTCTTTTCAAGGGCCTTCACATCCTCCATAGGAATATGCTCTGGTCCATCGATAATGGCTTCGGTTTTGCTACCATCAGCGTTCACGACTTCAATGATCTTATCACTCTTACCTTTTCTAGACCTCAAGTTAACAGCTACATCTGACATATTGGAAGCTTCCGACGCTTCAGCCTGTTCGACAGGTACAGCAGACTTCAAGATCTGCTCTACAGTTTGGTCTTTCCAGTCAGGTGAATTGCTTGTGTCTGCTTTTAACAGAACCAAGCTACTGTAGTAATCCTTTCTAACCCTCAAATCGTTATCAAGGAAGTTATTGAGCTCCTCTTCCTTGGAAAGAACAAGCTTAGAGGCTTTCGAGCCCACAAAGTAAAGAGCAAAAAACAAGTGCTCAGCAAGAAAAAGAGTGCCCAACATAACAATTGGCGACGAGATGTTTACGCTGGCCTTATCTAATGCCAACTGACCCAAAGACTTTGGTGGCTTGGTGCCATTTCTGTAAAATGAAGTCACAATTGGTGAGACAACAGATCCAAGCCAAGCTAAGATAAAGAATGCTTGATCCCAAGGGTGAATCAGATCTTTGCGAGAAGGTAAAGGTGGACGAAAGTATTTTCCGTTAGTAAGCTTTAAAACATCGAGTTTCAAAGAAACAATGTTAAAAAGCAAGCAGATCAATGGTGCCAACGTCCACACGGGGCCGAACATCGAAAGATACCCAAATTGCAAAGCCAAGCCTCTAAAGTCATCGTGCAATTTGAATTCAGGTAAAGCAATTGCCGCACGAACAGCAGTCAACCACTTGGCTTCATCTGAATCAACATCTTGGATAGGATGTTCTGGTTGTTTTTTGAGAAGTTTCACCTTCACGACCTTAATGATCTTGGGCGTCACAAGAGGCAAACCATACTTCAAACCAAATTGGATGATTTGATTGATCACAATGAAGAAAAAGTACTGACTGTTGAGTCTGTCTTGATTCATGGTAAATTCTTCTTGACGTTTGACTTGAGCAAGGTAATGAAGCATGAACTTACTTCCATTGAATTGCGTGGCCATAGCATTCTCGATATCGGGAAGGTAGTTTTCAACAAGATGGGCAAATGGCAAGTACACAAAAGATGTAATAAGCAAAGGAACATACCCGGTCAAGAAGTTAATAACAAATGTCTTTGCAAGGAAAGAATCGTAGCGAGTATATTCGTTATCGTGTTTTTCCCAGGTCAAGTACTTGGTCACAGTAAAGTTGTAGATAATGTTCAAAATCACCACAAAGACCGACAAGGCAACCGTAGGAATCAATTTCAAAACCACTTGAAGTGGACCAGCGTATACTTCAGTAGAGAAGATTTCAAGGAAAAAGCAAAGCATTTGGAAGATGAATAAAACTGCAACAAAACAAAGTGCCACAGGGATGAAGGCCCACTGCTTAAGGAACCTTGTGCCATCGTGTCTTTCAACATGAGTAAAAGAGGATTTGATTTCAAAATCCTTGTTAAGAACTGAGAGCTCTGCGTCATACTGTTCAAGTTTATGACTGTTTTGTACACCCCATACACTGGTCAAGTATTTCTCTTTTCTCTTCCAGCTCAAGATGAAAAGCACTCCACCAATTAGATTGATAAAGGTATAAGTCATTGAGTAGTTTTTCGACTTGACATAAGCAATAACTCCAAAAATGGAGAGTAATATCAAGTATCCGATGTAATGTTTGAGGAATTCAAAGTACAAGGCCACTCCAGTGCCGTACGCTTTTCTGAGAGGAGATGTTACCAAAGAGGCCGAAAACAAGTTTTTCTTCACCCTGCTGGGAAGGGATCCATCTGCAAGATACCCAGTAATTGGCATGATTGTCTCAATGGCAGCCCATTGGCCCTTTCCAGGTGTAATTCCCACACCGGAAGCATGCTTGCTGCTGGTCAAGTAGGCAAAAATGAGTTGGTTTCGGTCGGCCGGAGCGTCATCTTTTACCGTGACGCCGAATTCAAAACACTTGACAAGATCTTTTTGAACCAATTCCGTATATGACACGGTGGCAAGTTGGACGAACAATAGGATACTGTTTGAGGTACCGGGTCTAGCTTGTATGTGGAAGCCAGCGGTCAGTAAAGCGGAGATAATAGAGGAAATTTCCTTTTCTGGTGTTTTGGCCTTGACCGAAAAGACAAAGTCCAGATCTTGAAGCGACATTTTCTGGACTAGTTGGTATGTGGGGATTTTCCAGGAATGTCCAGAAATGTCAAGAAATGTCCAGGATATATACTTAGGTGATGGTTGACCTGGTCAGTATGGGGTAAAACCAGGAACCATGGGATTCACCAAGAAGTGAAAAATTATGACTAGACCGAAAATTGCATTGTGTGAAAGAAGTCAAGTTTTTTTTTGGTTCAACTTTCAAATGGAAGATGACTAGATACGTACTGAGTACTTTAGTCGTTGATACTTGAGCCCTGCTTACTTTCCGTGTCCTGTTGACCAAAAAAACAAAGTTTTTATGAAGGGACACTCCTAAGATCACCAGTCATGAGCGATAGCTCTAATGAGGGGTAATCAGCACAAATAAGTTTTAGTCGGGACGTCAGGAGGGCAACCGAAGTAACACATTGACAAAAAGGATAGCCAAGTTGAACATAAATGGGCGATAACGCTACAAAAATAGCTATCGCTCTCGTAGATCAAAGTCAATTTTCCGAACTTTTCACAATTTCACCTGTTTACGTTTTGACCTGTTCACGTTTTCACTTTTTGTTACCACTCTTGTCCTTGTCAATGGGAGAAAGAAGTCAGGAATGGGTTTTGGAGTTTGTTTTGTTTTGTTTGTTTTGTTTTTCGTGTTTTGTTTGTTTTGCTTCTTCTTTCGCCCTTTCCATATTTGGTCCTGCTTCTTTATTGCACCGATAAGGCACTAGAGAGGATCTGGCATTGGGAGTACCGGTCGGCTGGAATGATCAACTGGTTTCAATTATTTCATAAACTAACTTCTTGGAATCATTTCTTCTTTCATAAATTCCGTCACTGTTCCAGTGATTCACCTCAGGGTCTGCCAGTGGAAAAACGATAAAGATGGATCAACACAACCATTTCGGAAAAACACTTATCTTCAGAAAACTTCAATTCACCAAGAAAATCTCCACCAAGAAAATCTTGCTACTCAATTGTCCACCACCCTTGTTCTTTGGTTGTTCTTGTTCTCATCCCAACACTTTCTAAATGCTGCCATCTCAGCTAAGCACAGCCGCCAATCGCCCTTGTCTGCATGACAAAGCTGCAATGCTAGGTTTTCTTCATAACATCCGGTATTAATAATTCTTTTATCCCATTCATCGGGCTCATCATTTTCTGGTGTAGACATGGTAGTAGCGTAGAAGCGGAGTGAAGTAAAAATGGTGCAGTCATGAATACCCCCCAAAATGGAAATTGAGAATTGGGCATTGAGAATTTCTCAAATGCCTAAATAACAGACGTTTTGAATGATTCCAATTATTTGTATCATTCTGAAGATCCAGGTTAACAAAAAAGTAATATTTGTGTTTCCTGTTCTGTGCTCTGTGCTCTGTACTCTGTACTCTTTGTTCTTGTAGCTGGCAACCTTCGTAACTTCTTGGTATTTGAAATTTCAATAAATTTCCAAATCACCTAATTCAATGATTCAATTGAAATCAAATTCTCTAGATGAAAATCTTCTGTACTTATCTTCTGATCTTATCCATCCATGCCCATTGCTTACTCGGCTGTAGCCTTGTCCGGCCACCCAATATACTTTCGTCTAATGATACGGAAGATGCGAATGTGTCCACTTTTCATCTCACCAATACGATATCCCTCTTTCTTGACAGTGCCATTCGAATCATTTTCAAGAACTCGGATCTTATCCTTCTTGGTATCATGTTCCAATACTATCGCAGAGTATATGTCGTCATGCTCTCCAACGATAATCGGTTTCAGAGCTATTGATTTCAACCCCTTGTGAGCAGGGAACTTTGCATTTTTCATGCACACAATATCCCCTGGCTTTATGTCATCAAACTTAACAACGTTAGCATTCGAATGCTTGTACACCATAAAGCCAAAAGCCTTCTGACCTATTGGATTAAGAACTCCGAGATGAGCATTCTTCAAACTAGAAAAAACTTCTCCCACAATTCCACTCGAGAGCTTTTGTCCTTCCAATGATTCAGCATATTTCAGGGCCATGATTCCAAAACTGGCTGCAGAGTCTTGAAGAGCGTTGCTTTTAACAGGAGGGACATTCTCTGTTCTCAAGTTGATCAATAATGCCGTCTTCTCCGGATCATACTGATCGTATTGTAGCTCCATGACAATTTGAGATAAGTCATGATAAAGAATATAGTAGTCCTTAAAGACAACAACTCTACCGCCTCTTTTGCTAATTGAAGAAGTATCAACCTCATAAACAAGCTCAATATCGACCTTCGGTTGTAAGACAGGTGGAACATCATTTTTCAATAACCAACTGATATCTGCACGGAGATCTTCCAAATCCTTTGCGAGTCCAGCTAATGCCATTTCAGATGCAACACCTTCAGTCCTATTGGAGGTAGTAGAAGATATCTTGCTCGATTTTATTCTCTCATGAAGCGACTTTCGTCTTTGAACGTTCTCTTCCGGAACAAATTGGCTTTCAGGGTGTGAAAATGTTTTAGCACGGCTTGGTTCCACTGATGTTGGGCTAATGCCATATTCAAGGTCGTCTTCCGCAGATAATACATTAACATCTCTTTCATCTGTAATTTCATGTTCACTGCGAGTCGCTTGTATCGGCGACTTTTCATACCCTGCATTCATTGAAGGTGATTCCAATGAATTGCTCATCAATGATGGTTGTGGTGCTCCTGTTGGTGGAGGCGGTGGGGGCGCATGATGTGATATTGGCACTGGTGGTATCTGTGGTACCTGACTTACAGGGGGGGGAGGTGCCGCCTTGGGAATAGGTGGGATTGCCGGTATTGGTACTCCGGTTGGAACTGGGGGAATTGGAGGCAATTTTAGCTGAGTCAGTTGAGACAATTGAGGGACTGGAGGTACTGGAGGTACCGAACTCAGTGGTGGGGGTGGTGCAGCGGTCCGTTTATATTCTTGTGCCACAGATGTGGTCGTTGGTAGTGGTGGCATTCCATCTCCAGTTTGTGGAGGAGGAAGAGGCATCTTGTGAGTTGGGATAACGTCAGATAGCTTCAGAATATCTTCTGAGGGATAAGGTACACTTTCGGTATCCAAAAGTTCTTCCTTTTCGGTTGTTACTTCTTGAGAAACTGGCTCGATATATTCCTGCTCCACTTTTGTAGGGTCATCCAGGGAATATTGATCTTCCTTTTCGACTTCCTGTTGATTGGGTTCTTCTTTTTGTCCAGCCGTGGGTGAGAATGGTTCATCAAGCAGTAACTCGGTTTCCTTAGGAGCCAATTTTTCGATCCGAGTCTCTAATTGCTCCTTCTTTGCAGATTGAGCCAAGCCAGGTAAGGGCATTGCCGATTGAGGGATAGCTGGAGCAGATGGAGCATTTGGCGAAGCAGGTGTTTCATGACTCTTTGTATCGATTTCTTTCTTGTCGTCAGATTTAACTGACTTATTCCCTTTTACGGTCAGCAGACCGCCTGAGGAAGGATCAAAATGAGGCGTCATACCCATCATTCCGAACATGTTTCTTCCTCCTGAAACCTTAGCCATTCGTGCAATCAATCTCTGTCTCTTGAGATCTTCATCATCTTCATCCTCTTGTTCTTCTTGGTCATTCTGTTCATCATTTTGATCTTGTTTCTCGTCTTGCAACTGTTGGTCCAGCAGAGATCCAGAGTCTTCATCTGCTTCTCCTTCTTCTTCGACGAGTTCATCTGCTTGACCCACAGAAGCTTCATCAAGTTCCGATTGCTCCAAATTGATGGTACTAAGGGCTTCCTCGTCATTCTTAGGATCCCCGATAGTTGTTCTTTCATCCTTAGTGGTATCGCCAGAAAGAACAGACTCTTCAAATACATTGCCTGTCCCATGACTAGGAATCGAGGGTGGTTCCAGCAGAGCAGATATATTTTGCTTTTTAAGTGCAGCCTTCGCCTTTTTGCGTTCTTCAGCCTTTTGAAGAGCTGCAGCTTCTCTTTTGGCCTGTTCTTTTCTACTTGCTTCCAACATGGCGATCCTTTCCTTCAAACTCATTTTAGGCTGTGGTGCTTCTTCTTCGAGCTGTTCATCATGTTCACGAACAATTTCTGTATTGGCAACTACGTCGTGGAAACCATGAACCACGTTCGATTGGTCTCTAGCAACGATTGGGGGTACATAGGACGACTTGCCTGCACCAATAAACAGCTTCTTTATGGCATATGGGTCTTCTATTCTTTGAGAGAATGGCATTGGAACAGGTATTGATGGAATTGGAGGTTTAGATCCAAATGGGGTAGCTTTGGTTTCCATTTTCGGAGCAAGCACCGAGTCAACTTTCTCATTACTCTCATCGCCATCACCATCGTCACTCTCATCGCTTTCATCACCAATACGATCTTTCCCACCAATGTTATCTTTCCCGGCAATTCCATCGTCATTGATAGTCCCATCTACTTGTGTTGCAACTGATTCTTCCTCAATTGCTTCTGGTTCTTGTATCTTCTCTATGGGTAGTTGGGAAACCTCCGGGACGATCTCACCGGGCAAAATCTCAACGAAATCCCGAGGAAAGATCCCAGACTTCCCATTGTAAGTACCCTGGAACCAACTTTCATCCTCAATATAAGTCACAGTGATGATCTGGTTTGGGGAAAACGTCAAGTCATCTTCATCAGTGGACTGGTACTCGAACTTGGACCTCACTTTGAAGGGAACTTTTCTTTCTTCTTGATCCATTTTAGGGGGATCTATTGAATATATAAGGTTTTACGGCCGATTACGGTCAATTGTGAAAAAAGATCAAAAAGAAAAAGAAGTAGGGTTGTTGTAGGTGAAGAATTAAGGGGTTAACTTTGGGTTATGTGGGGTGAGTAGTGGTCACGTGAGTAGATAAGGGAGATGGTATCAGAAATGATTTTTAGCTGTTTTTTTTGCTTTTTTGTTATTTTTATTCGTTTGTGATTAATTTTCCTTTTCAAATATTGAACAAAACTAAAAAAATGATTAATGGGTTGGACTTAGATTGCCAATTATGTCTTTGGGCTAGGCTTGGGCTGAGACTATTGATGGTACCAATTAAGAGAAACAGTTCATTTCGGCGACAGGGGAAATTAACCAAGGATATTTCTCTCGCGATAATTAACCCAATTAGATAAAAGTTTCCAGTTGTTGTGCACATAGTATTCCACCCCCCCATTGTTCGTCGTTTTGGTTTTTCTCTCTACACCTTTGGTGCATCTTTTGCATCCAGTATTCTCTACCCTGACTCCAGAAAATAATCAAAAACTTAAAAGGAATATAATCTCAAATTAAAATCCTACAAAAAATATTTTCTAAGGATTTTCTTTTTTTTGCCTTGAATCTCATTCTTCTCATCACAGTTCCCCACACTTCATCTCTTGACCCAACTAATTCACCCTGTTTCTTTCAAAAACTTGGAAAAGATCGGCTTTTTTTACAAATTTCGAATTCTATTTGATTCTAAGTGAATTCTGTAGTTCCGTTCATTGGCCCATACATGTCTCTATCCAAAAAATTGACCACTACGGTGGCTTTATCCGACTCCATTCTTGCATCTTTCCAACCATCGAAAGGACTAAGTTATCACGAAGGAGCATCCATCACTTCGTTGGACTTTGATACGACTGGCCAATATCTTGTCTCTGCTGGCGTTGATAAGTCAATTCAGGTCTATGATTGTTACAAGGGATCCCGCCATAAAGAGGTCCAGTCACAGAAATATGGAGCCCATTTGGCCCGATTCACTCATTCTTTTGAGTGTTTATATGCATCGACACCACTCTCAGATGGTCAAGATCCTGACCATTCGATCCGTTATCTATCATTATCTACAAAAAGCTACTTACGCTACTTCAAGGGCCACAAAGACCAGGTGCTCCAACTCGAGGTCAATCCTCTTACTGATACGTTCATGACATCTGCAGCTGATCATACTGTGAAATTTTGGGATCTACGTACATCTTCACCTACTGGAAATATTGGCATTTCAACCAATTGCGTTGTTGCATATGATCCTCGAGGTATTGTCTTTGTTACCGCTTCCAATTCGAACCATGACGGCCAGGTATCATTCTACGATGCTAATTCTTATGAAAAGGGCCCGTTTCTTGTCTCTGACATTGACTCTGGCGATGAACTATGGACAAAGGTCGAGTTCTCCAATAATGGTCGCTACTTATTGATTAGTACCAACACCTATAAACACTACATCCTAGATGCAATTCTGGGTAAGTTAGCAGCTACGATTATGGTTTCTGGGCCTTGTTCATGGCCGACGCTCGATTACATTTCAACTGGCTCTACATGTTTCACCCCAGATGGAAAGTCTGTTTTGGCTGGTATGACTAATGGAAACGTAGCAGTGTTTACTCTACTGGATCTTAAACAGGGCTCGGAAAACAGGGACCTACATCCTTTTACCACTTTAAAATCCAATCATTCAGCGGCAAAAATCGTCTCCTTCAACCCAAAATTGTTGACTTTTGCATCTGCAGATGATAAGGTTATTCTATGGTCTACTAACCGATAGTAAAGAACAAACATGAATGAGGAAATCCCGAAAGTTGACAAACTAAAAACAAGCTTAATCAAACAAAAAAAGTCAATTTTGTTCTGAGTTTATCAATGTTCAAGTTTGCTGACTTCGTTAAGTGCGCGCCTCTCATTGCGCTAACTACCTTCTGGAATGCAAATTCTCGTATTATGCGCATCCATAGACATATGCCGCAAACAGAAGCGGGTTTCTCGATCATTTGCTATCACTGGGTTCCAAAGAAGTAACTTTTTTCGGAGATAAGCAAAAAAAACGAATATTCGTTCCTCAGACTTTAAAAGTCAATAAAGCCTTTTTTTGCGCTATGTTTCTTGCTAAACGGCAATTCAAACATTTGCCGAGACGCGGTGTGCTATCCATATGCACCGTACTGCTACTACATGCATTGCTACCTGCAGCGTTCTCTTTTTACCTGCACTACCAGGCAATGGATCAAGACTAATTATTAATTCCGGCCGACCTTCTCTTTGCCATCGAGCTTATTACCTTCGACTTCCTCATCGTTCATTTGCATCAGCTGATTCATCGACCCTAGGGCTCAAAACACATTCCTGAGCTCATAACCGTGATATATTCTCTCTTCTTCGTCTCTCGTTATACCATTGGACAGACTTGTATCACCTCCCACACTCGGTCCGTATCTGACACTTGTTTCGGACAACAAGATTCAAACTTATTGAAGTTATTGATTGTTGATTACTTAAAATCGGTGACAATTGATAATTCCGATCAAAAATCAAATTTATAACTTGGAAAATTTGGTTTCGTCTTAGTCTTCGTCTTGTTTCATTCTCTCTTATCGTCGAAGTCAATCATGTTCTTCAAGACCGAAAAGGCCGAAACCCCTTCAGTTGAGGTTGATACCGAGCAAACCAATACTCCTTTCTCTCAACCAACAACTGAACTGAAAATCCCCGACCCTGCTGAACTCACTTCGGAACAGAAGAAAAAGTATGAATACGTGCTCAAACACTTTCAGAATCCTGACTTGGTTGTAGCACCACTGGAAGAGCAACAAAAAAAGAAAAATGGCGAAGATTTCACCCCACTCACTGGCGATGAAAAATCGTGGCTCACCAGAGAGTGCTTTTTAAGGTATCTTCGTGCTACTACTTGGGTTGAAGAAGATGCTATTACCCGTATTTTGGCTACACTTGCTTGGAGGAGAGAGTATGGTATTTCCAAGTCACTTTCGGAAGAAAATGATGTCAACAGTGACTTGGTTGCTGTTGAAAACGAAACAGGTAAGGAGGTTATTTTGGGCTTCGATAATGATGCTAGACCATGTCTTTACTTGAAGCCAGGTAGACAAAATACCAAATCAGGTCCTCGCCAAATTCAACTTAATGTTTACATGTTGGAACGAGTAATTGACTACATGCCATCTGGTCAGGACACATTGCTGTTGTTAATCGACTTCAAACCATCTCCCGCAGGTACCGTAAAAGAAAAGCTTCCTCCTGTTAGTATAGGCAGACAAGTATTACATATTCTCCAGGCTCATTACCCTGAGAGATTGGGACGTGCGCTTTTAACCAACATTCCGTTCCTTGCATGGACATTCTTGAAGATTATTCACCCATTTATTGACCCATTGACCCGTCAAAAGTTGGTTTATGACGAACCTTTCCAAAACTACGTTCCTTTGGAGCAGTTGGACAAAGACTTTGGAGGTAAACTCAACTTTGATTACAACCACGAGAAGTACTGGCCCGAAATGCTCCGGATCTCCACCGAAAAGAAACAATTGTATATGAAGCGTTTCGAGGAGTTTGGTGCTGTTGTCGGTTTGTCTGAGTTTGACTTACGTGGGACTCATCCAGAAATCAAAGTACCTGTGAACTGGTTTGAGAAGTAGTCAAAGTTCCTGTGATCAGATTTGACATGTAGTCAAAGTTACTGTGATCAGGTTTGACATGTAGTCAAAATATCTGTGAACTCATTCATCCAGAAGCCTTTTTAACCCCTACACTGATTCAAGAAGTGACAGTCTTTTTGAGTGTTCTTTTTTACCTGATACACTCTGTGATTTCGAAAAAGCGTCATCTAATTTATGCAACCGTTTTGGAATCGATACTACATCCTTGTTGTACACTTTTCGTCATCTTGGTGGTGCATGTCTTGTAATGAGGACAGGAACAACAGAGGCGCGATGTGAATTCAGATCGACGTTATTTGTTGGCATTCTTAGAGTTTTATTTCTCATAAGTTGTTTGCTTTGCTATAAGTTGTTCTATTCTTACTTGCTAATATTTATCTAATGTACATTTTCAGGTTCTTACTTCTTATTAAGAGTCCTCCACCACTGGTTTTGAACTCAGAAAAAGATTGGCACACTTCCGTCTTTCAACAACACCAGTCTTCTCGCATACCATAGTCTCCCAATCAATGGCTGTCATCAGATCACCAGCACCACCTTCACTCTTGGCAAAGACAACCCCCAAATCGTTTCGGGCAGTAGTCAAGTAGTAGTTAGAGCCATCACCTAAAGAAAGAACCACGGCCTTGACCAAGTCACCAGGTCTAAAGCAGTCAATCATTTTAACCTTGTCTCTTTCCGTAGATCTGACATCTTGTGTTCTGATAATACCTCGGTAAGCCTCACCAATGTCCATTGGTTGTGCTCCAGACATGGCATTCTGACTAGATCCCACAGCAGCATATGAAGACAAAATTTGCGAGCCGCCACCCATCGGAACAGAAAAATGAGCATTGACGCCGTTGGCGCCGACCCCACTATCAGAGGAGACATTTCCATGTCCATAAACACACAAAACCTCACAGTGGGCCTGTTTTGGCTGGATTCTGGTCACCCGGACCAACACCACGTCACCCTCACGAGGAAGATTGGTAGACGTTGCACGCACCGAATCAGAAGCAGAAGCTTCGATGTCGCTGGCGTATTCGCTGTATTGACTCTGTTTGCCCGCAACCACAGAGACCAAGAAGTTGCGTATTTTGGGAGGGTTTTTTTCCGAGCCGTCGCTATTTTCTTCTTCTTTTGCGTTCTCGTCGGCACTTTCTTCTTCGCCTTCGGTAGCAACCTTCCGAAGCTCCTGGACGACCTTCTTTCCTAGTAGCGTGGCCACAACCACTGGAAGAGTATGTGTGCCAACAACAATGGTTGAGATGGAAGCGCCGGTTCCTGGGAAGAAGTGAAAGATCTCATCGGAATTTTCCTCATTGGGTTTGAACTCGGGCTCAAGACATTGCCCAGGAATAACGACTGACATTGTCTTATTGTGTGATTGTTTTGGAGGAAGAGTGACGAGAGAGGAGCGATGAGGCCGATGAGAGATGAGGTCGATGAGCTATGGCCAATAAGCCATATTAGTGGGGTAAAGAGAGTAAAAGGAGGGGTGTGGAAGTCATGGTGATAAATTCAGAATGGATTTTGAAGATTTTGAAGATTTTGAATGAATTTTGTTTTTTTCTTTTTCCATTAGAGAATTTTTAATGTTTTGACATGTTCTTGGTGCTTTAGGCTCTTCTCCTGAACCTACCCTACAACTCAACAACTACTCAGCAACATATTTTGTGTCAAGACAAGTTTAGGCATAATAATATCAGATCGATAGAATATCTCTTGATCCCCCCTCTATCTCTTGATCACTTCCCATTATCTCTTAATCTCTTCCCTTAATCTCTCCCTGATTCTATGTCTTACCCTGAATACATCGACGGTCAACCTCCAGTGATCACTCTTAAAGAGTACGACACTGCTACTTGGGCGGGAACTACTTGTATTGATAGAAGCAACGATGGATTTGTTGTTGTTGTGATGGAAAAGCCTGAACAGATTGTGGCCAAGATCCACCCAAGTGGAAACGATGCCTTGAACGCTATTTTCAGAAGTGCTCACAAAGATTATTTCCAACAATTGGAGGAGCAGAAGAAAGATACCAAAAAAGAGTCCACGAAGTAAGAGAACCACAAACTGTTGGCATGTTGAAGTCAATTGATGTGCTCAACCTGATGTATTCCTATTGGTAAAGTGAATTAATAATAATGATTTCGAGGTTAAATGGTTCCAAGATTAAATCAATTGATCTTCAAATGATTTTCAATAGTTCAAGTGTTCCAAGGTAATCGTTCAAATAATGCCAAAACATGAAAAGAAATAGTAGTAAAAGAAATATTATTGTCTGAATTTCCCTAGAAGTAGTACCTTCTTTATCATGCTCATATGTAAACCAATGTTCTTGTCAACATTAATGCCTGGAATACTTCTTTCAAGTGTACCAGAATTAGAAAAAATGGGTATTATGGCGACTGAGTGGATGGATAGTCATTTCAGCCTTAATTTGGCTCAACTCGACTTTGATTTGCTGGGCAAGCAAAGGTGTCAACTGATTACACGTAGCCACGTCAGGATGTCTGTCGTACTCCTCGGGGTGGTATGTGTCGTACAAAATGATTCTCGACGAGAATCGTACGGTTGGCCTTTCTGTTTGAGATGGTGGTGTCTTGCGTAGTCGGCCCATAAATGATGTCAACAGACCAGGACTTGACATAGCACTCTGATCGGATATTGATGGGATTCGATCATGGTGGAAAGGAAGTGTCTGCAAAGGAGGCTGGAGTTGTAGAACATTCTTCAAATGCTGTTGTCTCCGTTCGGTTGATGTGGTTGGCACTTTTTGTCTGTTTTTCCCTACTCTTGCTGAACCACTCGACTCGTCAGCACTCAGATTGTATGTTTGCAAATAGTCGTCCGTCAATTCACGCTCGTCGTCGGAAATTTCGTCATCGGAAAACCCAAAACCTTGTCCAACCACGGACGATGATTCGTTGGAAGAGTCATTGCAATATTGAAGCAGTTGATGCAGATCATGTTTGGCTATGACTTTGCTTTTTCCAAGCGACCCATTAAATCCTCTAAACGACATTGAAAATGGACGTGCTCCCAAGTTGGGGCTGATCTGTTCTCCCTTTTCAGTAACAGCAAGTCCATACCCGAGCTCGAATGACTGCGATGTGTCGTCTTGGGCCTGAGAGTCTTGATACGAAGACTCTATTAGTTCTGGCAGTTGAGAAAAATCACGATCTGTTGAGGAGTTGACTACTATTATCTCCTGTTCCTTGTGATAGTCAGAGGAGTCTCTGAAATTACTCTCCTTGTGATCTTCTGCGTTCTGTGTGTGTTCTGCATCTTCATCATCAGTCTCTTCTTCATATTCCGCTTCTTCGTATCTATCTTGTTCATCATCATCTCTCTCTTCTTCATCTTGATTCTCTTCAACCCTTTGGTTCCCTTCGCAGTTTGTAGCTCCGTTTTCAACGAACCTATCAGATGTATCTATATTAGAAACTTCTCTTGAATAGTCAGATATCTGTGGTAACCTTTGGGCCTTGTTGTAATCGTGATCATTAAGGTCACTGCCCAACATATCTTGGTCCGTATTGAAATCAAGGTTATCAAAGTCAATGAAATCAGAAAATTCAATGAGCTCGCTAAAGTTCTCCAAAGAACTGGATTCGCTGATTGGTTTTTCTTTAACAGAGTCTATAATTATAGGACCTGTTGGGGATCTTTCGGTTGCAATATTGGTGTTAAACGTGTCTACCGTTTTGTCTTCTTCTAACGCAGCATCTATCAGATTGAGAACTTCGGCGCGAAGGGATTTGGAGGACAGGGAGTTTTTCAAAATTGAACCTGAACGTCTCATCCCGCCAACTTTGCCCACCTCATTTCCAAGAAGGACATTTTCATCCGTTCCATCGTAATTCAAGAACGAGCTCCGTTTACCATTCGATCTAAGTGAGCGCATAGACACCGAACGTTCAAGAGAAATGATGCTCTCTACTTCATGAGGGCTCAAAGATTTGGGGAACAAGGCCTCTCCTACCAATTGCTCCTTGATAGGAATTGAGACTCTACCTGATTCCAAATCTTGATTTCTGTCGGTCTCGGATGATACACCAATTGAAATCTTGTCAAAAGATACCCCTTGAGAGTCTTCATAAGGCAATGGCACAATGAATGGAGAACCAAAGAGGTCGTTAGTATCTTTAATGAGAGATAGGTCGTGAAGGCCAACAGTGATATCATCGGTTGTAAGATCATCTGCGTATTCTTCATTATCATCGATGTTGGGTGTTTGAGGTTCCCAGGCTTGCGATCTCGAATTACTATTCATCTCTGGTAGCTTGACCAGATAGTCCGAATCATCAACTTCTCTGATAGTATTGCTCTCTGCGCTGAGTACTCCTGTTGCTGGTGTACTCACAAAAGCCAACTGTTCTGATAACTGTGGGGTGTTCGGATATGAAATGGCTGAGAGTTGAGGTTCAGGGAGGTTAGGGAGGTTTCTGGAAATAGACTTGGAGATTCCTGGGTCCTGTTCTTTTTGAACAAGCGGTAGAGGCTTTGATCTCAGAGAAATTGCACCATCTGTGGCCGATTTGGACATTGTCTTGGGTGTTTCTTCAGAAATAAAGTCCATAGTGCTTTGAGACTTTCTTCTTCGAAAGAGACCTCGCAGTTCTTTGGGTTCTTTTGGAGATTTCTCAACTAAATCCAGGAAATTTGGAGTCAGGGGCGACTTTGCCAGAATCTTTCGTGGCTTCGATGGGGGTTCTTCTTCCTTAACTCTAGCAAGCAGGTGATTCCTTGATTTCAGCTTGAATAAGCCCCTGAAACTAAATCTTTTGTGGTTTGCAGGAGTCACCTGAGAAGACTTTGTGAGTTGAGAAACTTCTTGTGCATTGGTGCCACGTACAACACCGTTTAAATTAGGGCTTTTATGAGGTGTATTCTCGGGGAGTCTACTGGAAGTCTTAGGCGTACCAAAAACAGAGGAAGATTTGGAGCTCAAGATACTTGTTGAACCGCTATGCATATCTCTTGATACGGAAATGGGTTGTTCTTTCGGCTTTGTTGCCGTCAGGACAGGGCTAGATGAACCTAGCATCGATTTTACAGGACGATACACGGGTTTCGGCACAAAAGCTGTATCCAACAGCATCGAATTTGTCACTGGTTTCTCGGGGTGGAGTTCCACATCCAAATTTGATAATTTGGAGTTGTTTGTCAACTTTTTTTCTAAGAGAGGCCTTTTTGCTTTGGGAGGAAGTGCCACATCGTGGCTGGTGCTTCCATCAGGGCCCACAGTAGCCTTATGGACTAAATTAGGAGGAGCACTAAAGTATGTATCGGAAGATTTTTTCTTGCTTTTATTGTCAGGGTCAAGCTCAGATAACTTATGAGGCAGTTCTGTCGTCACGGTTACTGTCTTCTCCGACTCATTAGTAGTGGAAGAATGTCCCGAATCAGGAGACTCTGTAACAATCTCTGAAGGACCATTTTCTTTCAGGATATTCTTCGTGATCGTCGGTGCCTCTACAACTACTGTGGATGTATCAGGACTTTCATTCTCTTCAAGAATCACTTCAGGAATCACTTCAGCGGTAGCTCTAACTGGGCCTTCGGAGTTAAGTACCTTCTCCAACGCCCGTAATGAAGGTGAAATTTTCATCAAGGATGTTTTTTTTGGACCCGGTCGAAGCGGTTGCGTCATATTGGACCCTCCTTGTGGTTGGTTCTCTAGAAGGCCAGCTGAAATCAGCTGAGACAGCTCCGACAAAGGAATATTGACACTTTTTCGCAAGTTATGGATATGATTGGTCGACGACAGTTGAGTGATAGCTGCTGTAGACGAATAGAACGAATTGTCCCATAATGCCTGTTCAAAATCGTCAGTATCAGTGGACATGAAGACAAAGAAGATGACTAGAACTTGGACGGGGGTGGGACTAGGGATGGCGGAGATAAGGAAGGGGCAGGACGCGTGGTATTTATACTTTTCGGAGTTAAGCGTTGCTTTCGATTATCTTCCTTTCGTGTCTTGGTCGATTTTCGAACCGTTAATGGTGGTTGCAGTTGGCTATTGGAAAGTACTTAAGAAGGGGGTTCTCAAGGTCCTGTATGTATAAAGCAGATGCTGGTCGAATTTTTTCACCACAGTAATTTGAAAGAATTTTCGAGAAAGCTGTTTAAAATCTATTTTCGGGTTCCTGCTAACGTTGTTTTTGTGTTTTGGTTTTGGGGATCTTTCACTTTAGATCTGGAAATTCCCGATATGGTATCTGTCATACGCGTTAGATGACGCGATTGACGTGGTGTACGGGTTTCCTGCAGAAGACCGTTCTTATATTCCGTCTGGTACAAAATCGATTAAGGTTAAACAATAAAAAATTAATTTTAAAATTCAAAATTGTTCTATTAACTCTGTATATTTGATGAACTGAAATTTGGCAGATATTGCCTTGAAAATAATTAGTTTGACGGGATATGATGTTCTCGCTTGGTTGGACTGTGTTGATAGTAGGAGACATACGACTTGGTAAATTCTCAATTCACTCCCGACCATATCCTTTAAACAATTCTTGAGAAATTAGTCTCCAGTTGGATATGGTGTCTAGATACTTGGTCACATTATCACGGGTCTGGTCGTAAATTTTGGCGCTGACAAAATGGCCTTGAAGTTGACCTGAGTGAGGAAGAGAGACAAATGCAAGAAGGTTACTTTGTTACCGAAGCTGGTTTCGACTTCACTATGGGTGGTGAGAGATTCATGAAAATCAAATGTAGGGCATCTGGTTTGCCTGTGGTTCGCATGTGGTTCGCCTGTGGTTCGCCTGTGGTTCGCCTGTGGTTTGCCTGTGGTTGTTGCTATTCACAAGATGTCTTCTGACAGTGACAAGGAGCACAAGGTTATAAGTGAGGAGCATTCGAGACCGGTGCCGATGACGCCATTGTTTCTAACCATTGGGAAGAAGGAGGACAAGGTGCCATTGACATGGCCAAGGGTGTCATTGAGGTCTCTTACTCCATCGACAAGGAGTTCAAGCTCTTGTACGACACAGCCTCAAGTGTCGAGGAGAAGATCAACATCACCACTGAGGAGATGCATGGCGCTGTAGAGGTTGAACTCTTGCCAGAGGTTCAAAAGAAGGTTGAACTTTACACAAAGTTTCTTCCCAGTGATTTCCATTTCTTTTAATTGAAAAACAAAGAGCTTGGGATGGTAATAATTGAATATCAGAAATTCCAGGAGTAAAAAAATTGAGAACAACAAGACATTTCTTACCAGAAAATTATGGAGATGTCTCAATAAGTCTGACCTCAAGAAAAGAAGAACCATTACTAAGTAATAACACACTCGCCCTGTTTTCGACCAAAACGAAGCTTTTTCTTCTTTTCAGGTTTGTTTGTTTTGGATCCTAAAAGACTGTTTATCTTTGGAATTCTGCTCTTCAGTTCCTCAACGGTTGTGAGAGTTACAGACAGCATTTCTGTCCCGAAAGAGTTGCGTCTGGAAGATTTGGAAATGGAAATGTTCTCAGAATCGTTGGTTAAGATCAGCTCAGCGCATACCTCCAGTGGGGCCAAGTCATTATTGTTGAGTTTGAGAAGAGGGTCCATGCCGAATTGCAAAATGGAATTGGCCAAGTACATGAAGAATTTGATCCATAGAACTTCCAATTCGTGAGTAAATCTTGTACCAAACCGCTCCTGAAAAGTTTGAATGAGCAGTTCACCCATAAGTTCGAATTGGGCAGGTTCTGTGCCTAAGATACGCAGATGACGGTTCCCCAATTCTATAAGGTACTCGTCAAGAGAGGGCAAGTTATCCAAAGCGTTCATAGCCAAGGAAATGGTTCCTGCAAAAGATACTGCCTGATGTCTCAAAGAAGGGAAAGCTATTTCTAAATCGGGAGCCCTGGAGAGTATGTTCAGATACATTTGGGAACAAAATGTTGAGGATGCACTCATTGATTGTCTTTGCGTTACAGGTTGGGCCTGTTTCTCTTTGGTTACTTTCCAAAACGAGCCTGGGCCAGAAAATTGGGGAATTGGATGGACCTGAGGTTCTTCGAACAGCTCTTCACTCAACATCTTGTTCCATGTGTATCTCAAGAGAGAGATTTCTTTTGCCGTCAACGTGAGGTTTACTTTGTATTGGGACTGTGTCGATATCATGGAGTTGAGCGACGAATGAGAGTCAAATCGAGTGATTCCGTAATTCTCTTCATTATGTGAATGGAGTGATGGAGTAGACAGCTGTTGTGACGCTACAGACACAGAGAACACCGATGTAGCTTCCAGTCTTGTATTGGTATCTCTGTGTTGCAAATTTTGGCGTGCTGGCAAGGCTTGTGGCAATTTCTTGGGTTGCCTTGCGGCCATGGGATAAATACTGGGCATCATTTTGTTGGGTGCAAGTTTGGTGAGTTGAACAGCCAAAATCAGATTGAAAAGGAATGAATTAAATAGTAAGGTAGGTTTTTTTTTCGGTGTTTATCTCTGTTGTAGACTTTAATGCTCGAAAAGTGTCTCTTTTGGCCTATTTCGGACAGATTTGGCAGTCTTGGGTCAGAAAGAGCAAATGAGTTTAGACTGAATATTCCAAGTATGAGAGAAGTCTAAAGGGTCAAAGTAGAAGAAAAGTGTAAGAAGTTATGGATTTGGCCGGTCTGAATCAGTATTTTCCGTCCAGTAGATGTTCGGAGAGTCGTTTCCCCTGAAAAAAGAGTGGTTGATAATTAGGTGTGCGATCCGTGGGGCAAACGAACGTAACACAACCTAATTCCGGAAACAAAGAGAGTTTTTCTATCAATTTTTTCTAGTTAATAGCAAATGAAAGAAAATCTTTTGTTCTATTTTTTTCAGATTCCCTTATGTTATTATTGGTGCTTTCTTTTCTTTCCTTATCTTAGTTGACTGTGCGATGAGTAAAAGATATCCGGTCAACAACATTGGGTAATATTTTTCTGGCACTTTTAACCTGTTAACTTGATATATGAAATTCCAAATAATATCTTCATAAATTTTCTTTTTCAAAGAAGCTTTTTTTAAAGTGTTTTTCAACTTGGTTTGTGTCCCAAATTATGCATTTTTGACCAAAAAAGCCACCATTTCTGAAAATGTACGTACTTGTGAGGTACCATTTCTTTGGGCAATACCCCTGACGAATACACCTTAATGAAGACCACTTGAGACGGGCCAAGTATATTTGACTAATGAAATTTAATCATTGAATTTTTTTTTCATAATTTAAGTAATGATAAAATCCCAAAGGAATTTCAAATAGTTCAGCCTCATCGAATTTTGCATCCCAGTATTGTGCATTTGGTTTGAACCTTAAATTCAGCCAAGTGCATTTATTTTGCCGCCGTGCGTTCATCGTCCTGTGTATATTACTCCGACAGCGGCGAAGATTGTACTTCTTGTTTGTAATCGAGGCAATGCTCAAAATCTACATATTTGTTAATAAAAGCATAAATTCGGGAAATTTTTGTATCTGAAAAAACACATTGAGCTGTGAATGCATTTGGTCAATAACTTAACATTGACCCGGGCACATGACTGAAACGAAGAATATCCTGTTCGGCGGGACAATAAACAGAATCTATTACAGACTCTGGTTAGGTGCTTTGTCCAGACCATTTGAATTTCTCCTCTGTGGGGCACCTCTTTTAAGGCGCTTTGCCGCATAGTTGACGTTACTATGCTTTCGTCATAGCTGCAAATACATTCTATCGCTAAAATAAATTAGTCTCGCATTTAAATTCTGCGTAGCAAGTGGTTACTTTTGTGACTAAATATAGATGTAATTAGTGAATTCGGGATGTATTTCGAAATACAGGATAGTGTATATTTAAACACACTCAATGTCAATCCCGGTGGCAGTGTCAAAAAATTTCCTAGTTATCTCAAGGAATAACTTGATTTGCTGTGGCACTTTTGCTTGAATCGTGATGTGTGGCTGAATTGAAAGAAACGTTTAAGGAGTTAAGAGTAGACAGTACGAATATACATGCCGTTGACACGAACGGAACGTGACATGCAATAGAGCCATGCAATCTGCTACTAACCAATTATTCTGCTGCTAACCAATCCTAACCAATCATTTTGCTACAAACCAATCATTCTGCCACAAACCATGCACTCTTTTACTAACCATGCACTCTGTTACTAACCATGCATTCTGTTAGGAGTCACGCTGATATTATTAGCTTTTCACTAAAAGCCGCAAGCTCTTTAAGCCGTGAATAACATCAAGCCGCGGAAGCTGCAGACACTATATTTCGCTAAGGAAATAGCAACTTTAAATTTATTACTATGAACTCATACCGCTCCTTTACCGATGTAACATTGCCTTCCGAATGATTTTTTAATGCAATTTGCAATTTCATCCTTAATTACATGCTCTGTGCTACAAACCGTGAACCACTTAGCCTTCCCTTATTATAACCAATTAAGCCGCCTCACTTCTTTCGATAGAAGCATCCACCCCAGTTAGGTTTGCCAAAGATCTTCAATAGATTCATGTACATCCCTCGGCTTAACCTATTCATAAGAAGGGTAAACCTGAAAAGGAATACTGTTGCAATGTGCTGTGCAGCAAATGTTCCGTGTTAGTTTCTGGTAATGCACCCAATAAACTTCTCTCTCGTTTAGTGTTTCTCCATTGTTCTTTGCATAGTGTCTGGCTTACAATCACTATGTAACACCATGTGCTTTTAACAAAATGACTAAAAATTCTTAATTTCTTGATTAGTTATTCTCAATAAAGCTTTGCAATTGGCTGTGCTTACACTTTTTTGAAGTATCATAGCAACTGTCCTTGATACACTAAATCAATGTCATTTTCCATATTTTTAGGACATTCGACGCAACAAAATGAAACAAAGAAAAAAAACGAAGAAAAAAAATTTCCCCCTATTTTTAATACTGAATGGACCTACCTGAAAGTGGAATCGGAGCAGCTGTTGTAACCCCGAGACAAAACCAAGGGGTCAACAACACTTAAATGGTTAACCAGAAAAGGAATATCAGTATCGGGTTGTTTTTTTTGCGTTCTGCTTCTAATATTTGTCTTCTTAATCAGTTTTTTTTCTTCTTCTGCTTCTAATATTTGTCTTCTTAATCAGTCTTTTTTCTTCTTCTTTTCAAGGTTGGGCTTGTGGCTTCTAGTCTCTGTTACAGCAGCCTTTCCTATCCATCGACCTGTATTTACAAACTTATTACTATGCAGGTTTCAAATTAGGGAATTGAAGTCTGTACACAAGCTGCATAATTAGCGGTTTGATGGTGGTAGATGTTCCGGTCTAGAAATGTAACATCCAGGCCTGGGCTTGAGATTTTTTATTTTTGTCATTTCTGCCAAATGAAGTAAAATCTGAGAACTCAACTTAACTGGTAATGGGGCTATTTTCTTTGCCTCACTCTGCCACTTTTCTTTACATGCATGATACATGCATGTCCAGTGTACCCTCCAGCCTTACCTAATTGCATAATCATAAAGTTCCTTTTAAGTAAACACACTCTGTGTCGTTTTCTTGATTTTTGAAAGGCTGAACCCCTCATGTTCCGCCCTTCCTATTTTCTCATCAGTCTTAGCCCTGTAATATTCTCTTGTCATCTCAGCCGTGGAATTTCAGATATGAAGGAAGTTAATCTTGTCCCTCAAGTTTGTGATATCCGCACTTTTTCTTTGTGCATCTACCGGCTTTAAGCACAGCCTGAATATAACATTTCAAGATTTACAACGGTATACAGCGTTCTGCACAGAGCCGCTTGCGTTATGAACTTTTTCTCTGAAACGTGGTGTAACCCTCGGAATTTCCTGCATTTGAGGAATCATGACGTTATATGGCAATAAGATGATTTCTATAGATATTAAATTTTCAATTTGAAGTCGTAAAGTACAATAATGTGTCTCTACTAGGCTCTAGCGAGACATCTCTACAGCCGTGCGTTCTATAAACGACTCCCAAAAGAAAAGCATCATGCAGAATCACCATTCATATGCAAGATTATACAATTGAGTGTGTTATCCTCTCAGGTAAAATCCTGAGCATATGTCAAGTGAAATGGGCTGTACGTTTGAAATAGACTTTTTTCCAGCATCACGCAGAATGTACGGCTTCTTAGTGAGCTAAACTTTTTAGGTCGTTTACCCAATTCACATCTGGAACACATCCAATAAAAATGAACACAACCGGCAATCATACTTTGATTTAGCCGCACAGCATCTACAAGGTACAAGACAAAATATGGGGGAAAGATCCACAGTTAAATATTTATCTACTTAATAAAATACGGAAATATGTCCATAGTATATGCTTCAGGTGATTGCCTCGTGGATTTCTTGAAGTGTCTTCAACACTTCACATACCACGGTGCGGTGCGGCGTTCCATCTCCAGATTAGATTAAGGAACACGAGAAGCAGGCCTGGTGGTATATCCAATAGTCTTACGGGCAATCTTGCAGAAATAAGCCGTCTTGCGAAAAAATCCTGCCCTATAAAGGCGAATCATCCTATAGAAATTCTCTATTGTTCGCAATTTCCATTTAAGGAGTTCTGAATCTGGAAATCTTAAGCACTACACGTGACTTGATATGTAGGATCAACTCTCATATCTCAGCCGTCACCGAGTGGCTCTTCTGCAAAGTAGTATTCCAATGCGCGCTGCATGGCGGGTTCTAGTTTTTCCCACGGCATGATTCGAACTTCCTTATTGAAGCCTGGAGGCTTACTCACGGAATATTTTCGGATTTTCAGCGCTAATCCTATCACAAACTCGTCATGATCTCCGGATAAAAGACTCTTCTTCGATGGAAGGGGAATCTTGAGCCAAAATCTCATGAGATTCAGCCGGATCCGGCCTCGTTCCTTTCGGCGTTCAGAGTGTTCTAATGACTTATGGCCAATAAGACACTCGATTACTTCGATAAATTCTACTGACGTCATAAAGTAATCTGGTTTTTCTGATTTCGCTTGTACTCCGGTGTAATCATTTTGTTTGTAGCCATTAGAATCGGGCAGGACTTGATTCCGAGCATGCGGGCTTGGAATATGCCCTGCACTTTTCGTAGTAGCTTCTTTTATAATTGCCCTTGAGTTTTGCTGTGAAGTATTGGAAATGAACTTAATCATAGAAACTTCAACCCAATCAATTCCTTCTTCTCCGTAAACACTTGTGCGATCCGATGAAGGGTCAACAATAGAGAAATTAAGTGTGAGTCGGGTGCCATGTTGCAGCCGCTCTATGCGAATGATACGCCGGCCATCTTCTTGTTCTTCTTTGGTCCATGGGACGCTGTTGATGGACTCGACAGACGCATTGTCCACTTTAAGAGAAAGTGGAGAGTTTTTGATATCTCGGTTTTGTCCGATAATTCGTGGATTTGGCCCGCCGAGACCTCCTCTCACAATGTTGTACTTTGGCCCGTTTTCAGTGACATTCCTCTTTTCGGTGTTATAGTATGTAGATCCTGAAGAAGTGCTCCTTACGGACCGGTGGGGTTGTGACAATTTATCCAAATTTCTCTGCAAAGTTTTCAGACTTGTATCGAAATGCCCATTAAATTGATAGTTTTCTTCTCCCAAGTTGCTCTGTTTTTTTGTCTTTGGTATAATCTCATCTAATGGTGAATGCTGTTGAAAGGAATGATAGCCTTCGAGTTGGGGTGATCGACTTGGATGATCCATAACTGGGTTCAGGAACCCTTTTCTGTTGTGAATCATTATTGCTTGGCTTGTTTGCGTCTTTCCAGACTTGGGGAACATCACCCTCTCGTTTAAGCTTTCTTCTTGAGGAAACACTTTTTGTATAGGGAACTCTTGTATGGGACTATGATAATCCTTTTCATCTGGAACTGCTCTTCGTATGGGGTTTTGCCAAGCCATATTGGCTCCTGAGCCATAATTCAGTTGTATAGCTACAGGCTCGTGTTCAGGCTCGTTTCTGAGCCCATTCCAAGAACCCTCACCCATGACATTTATTGCTTTTTGAGTGTTGTGATCCTGTGAAAAGCCATTTTGAACATACATGAAATCAAAATTGAATTGATCCGATGGCAACATCTGGTCGTTGGTATGCTTGGAATGTGCAAATTGTGAAATGTTGATATTTTGAGATTTTTCAGGAGCATAATATCTTTCCGTTGAGCCGTAATGAACATCTTCTGTGCTCTGGAAATTTGTATTGTTGTTAAATTGACTCTTTGAAAGTTCGTTCTCGTGAATATTTGTAACGACGGGAGCATCACCGTAGTTTAAATTAGGAGTGTAGTTGTAAGTTGGGGTGAAAAGAGCAGTTTTGAAGGATTTTGCAACATTTCTATCAGCTTTGAATATCATACTTCCTGTGTTTGGAGCCAGGTACTCATCGCCCTTGAACTTTGCTCCGTTCAGTGGGGCAGAATACACCAGATGGTATGATTCAGTGGATGAAGCATAAAAAGATGAACTATTGCTGTTATATTCCCCGTGTACTCTGACAAGGGGTGCCGAGTTATTTCTCCATAGGTCGTTCAGATCGCCAGCGTCTAAACCTAAACCTATAAACTCCATTCCATTATCTTTGTGACCCGCCAATGGCAGGTTGAATGTTGAAGGATGATTTAGATAGTAATTATTTTCACATTCGTTCAACTGATTCGGCTCAAATTGAGGTAGAAACTGTTGCAGTTGGAGAAGCCCCGAGGGCTCTTCTCCTGTATAACGATCCGTATGCGGTGAACCCATATTAACGGATTGATAGATAAAGTCTGAATTAGACATCAAGTTTGGAGAAAACAATTCGGATAGACGGCGAGTATGCTATGGCGAGAGCCCAAAGAGATCAAGCACTTCAAGCTCAAGCAGGATGAAAAGAAAACTGCAAAAGAAATGAACAGCAGAAATATTAAGAAATGAAAGAGAGTTGAAATGTCCCAATAATACGGAATTGAGACGATGTTTCTTGTTTGTAACCTTTTATCAAATACCGACGATACTTGAATAGGATAGGTTTAGATGTTCAACGTCAATCGTACTTCAAGAAAGAACAAAGAGTCAAATAGTAATTCAGTCGAGATCCAAACGATATTACAGCAATGGGGTATTGTTGTTATTGTTTGTTTGCCTTTTTCACCTGTCCGGGAACACCCTTGAAAGTCAGACGACGATGGTAATTTTTCACTTGTGACGAATATTCGAATCTCAATTTAATGAAATTCTCCTGAAATGTACACACAGAAATGAACAACAAATACCGACTATTCCATAAGCTTAGGAATTGAGGAAACTTGTTTCTGAGTCTATTTTAAACCTTCCCCGATAACGTAGAATATTGGGAATACTATCAACAATTCACCAATTATTGGGTTTAGTTTGCAACAAGACCGTGGCGGTAAAACTCTAATAGATTATTCTGCAGTAAATGATAACTTTGAACGGTTCGAAAGTATTTTAGGAAAACGTTCACGCAGCTTGAATTGTTCAAGAACTCACAGAAGAATGAAATTTGTGAATTCACACAAGCTGATGAGAAATTAAAGGTTCAATATTGGTTTGAAGCAATAACCGGTGAGTGATTTCAGGAGAAAGGAAAGGGTTTATATAACGGGAGGCAAAACAAAATGTGTAGAGATATAGAAAGATTCGAAAGACCAAGTTTAGCTGTTGAGCGGTTGAGGGGCGGTTAAGCAGCCTGGGGTGTGACGGCAGATGTGTATTGCATATGGGCGGGATGCTGTTCGCAATATGCATTTGTACTGTGCGTGCCTTTTTATCGGTGGTGGTGCATTGCCTTTTGCGTATGCTGTGCGTAACCTGCATTTATTTGCTTTTGTCCGCGCTTTCATACATGACGTACTGTAGGCAACCGGGAGTTCCTAATCTTATCTATCTTTTTCTGCGGGTAAGTTATTGTTCTAAACCTGGTTACGAGCCCCCAAAATTTGGTTGCTACAAGAACCGCCTCACCTGTCTATAACCAATGTAAGACGCTTAATTAATATTCCTTTTCTCCTTCTTGCACCTCTGAATACTCCGAACACCTCAGTTGAGTTTTTTTTGACCTAGCCACACTTCACTCTTATCTCCCTTTGGCCTCTTCTTCCCACGCCACTTGTTCCAAGCTGATGCTAAAGTAATAAAGGAGATGAGATTGTGTGCAGTATTTCGTGGGCCAGACTAGCAATCCGTTACGTAAGAATCTGCTCCCCATAGTGACGACATCTACCTCAATACATCCCATATTGAAATCTGTTTCACTTTAAAGAAAAGTTGATTTCAGGCACAAAAAATTTTGTGCTACAGATAAAGCATGTGATATTAAGACATATTTTTCTTTTAGCAAAGTTTAGTTTTCCAAACTTTCAAGTCGCCGTAAACGTTTTGTAGCTGTACTTTCTCTCTTTTCATCTCCGTCTTTCCAGATCAATTGGTGGCCAGTTCATAACCAAAGTTGGCGTCACCGATCGCAGACGTAAAAGGAAAAATTCTCGACCCTTTTTAAAAGCCGTTCGCAAACATACATACATGGTATTTTGTTTAATTAGCAATCATGTATATGGGTTTATTCTCCTGTCTTTGTATTTGTATTTATTTGCAACGGCGATGGAGTGGCGGGGTTTGACATTAAAATATTCAGTAAATTGCTTTTTTCCAATAAATTCAATCCTGAGTCCAATAATTCAAAAGAAGATTCCAACCTAAGACAGAGATGACAAGGAATAGAAATTAAGGCGAGAAATTTAGAACCTAGAAAGTAGGAACGAACAAAGTAGAAACGAATAAAGATGGAAATTTACAAAGTTGTCACAATGTGAAGATGTCAAAAGAAGCACTAGAAGCATTGCAAACAAATGTACAGCCTCCATTGCAGGGCCCAGATCCTTAACCTTAGATTATACTGCTCCGCCCGACTATCTGGTCTTTGTGTGTTGTCACCGAAGCCTTGGCTGTTACCTATACATGACCATCATTTGAGTTGTCTTTTCCGAGACAAAAAGTGGTCCGCATTTCGACTCACTTAAATCCTCTTTCTCGCTTACGGGCTCCATTGGGATGGCTATGTTCCACTTTCGGTTCGAACAATGAAAACAATGTGTCCGGTACGTGGAGTTAGCAAGTGTCATGTCGATTTTATTCATCAACTTATTTTTTTTTCGAAATCCTCCTGTTGATTATCTGAGTACACTTCAAACAACGGAAATTTTTGAGATTGGATCTAAGTCTGGCCAATCCACTTCTTCACAAAAACTAGCATCCAGTCAGAGAATACACAAAAGCGATTTCTTTAAACTAAATGGATTGTCTTTATTTTAATACTTTCTATTTATGGTTCTTCCGTTATTTTGTGGTTCTTCCTAGTTCCTGCTTACTTGTCTAAGGAGACATTAGTCGAAAAAGAAATCAGGTTCCTATTTTTAAGTCGTAAATAAAATCAAAGTCTTTTCTGCATATCAAAGATATGCAAAACGCTAAGAAGCTTCTTATTTTCCGTTCTACTCTCTTTGTTGAATTATCAGATCCCTAATAGGTCATCTCCGACGAATCACCAAAATCGACTTAACTTAACTTCCCAAAAATCGATTCCTTAAAATTCTTCATGAACCTGTGCCTAATACTTCGATTCGTCGCTTTTGTCTTTTTAACTTGTAGTATTTCTTGCTCAAAGCTGAAGTCTGAAGGGCTGACCCGAACACCAAACACCATGCACCAATCATCATGTCTAACGAATAACAAAATACACTACTTCTTGAGATATAATTTCAAAAAAATGTCGACTGGTTGATGTTTACCTGCGGTAAAAGAAACAAACCGACAGTAAGAGTAACAGTAAAAAGAGATCATTCTCCACTGTTCTCCAAGATCCATTCACCAGAATCAACAATAACAATTCAACATTTAATTATCGGTAAATTCAAAAGTTTAGGATGTATATTTCCTATTCTATGGACCTTCAATAAAAAAAGACCCCAACTCATGTGACTGTTTGTCAAAACAAAACATGGTTATTTACTCACTTCTTACCCTTGGGGTACAAGTATTGGAAAGCATAGACGTCAGCCAAAACCACAGCAGTGATAATACCAGCATGTAATGCAACAACGTACTTGTTGTCAGAACGGATTCGATCGCTTTCGGAAAAGACGAACCAGCCAGCAGCGGCGCCTGCTCCAATAACAGCAATCTGACCAACAACAGCCGGGTTCTTCAATTCAGTAGAAACTGTGGCTACAGTCTCAGTGCTGAAAGTCTTGTTGAAATAAGACCCTACAGTAGCAAGCAGTTGCTTGACGTAGTCTACCACGCTCTCTACAGTGGAGTTTTTCTTGAATGACTCCCATTCCTTCTCAATCTTGCTAGCCTCGTCACGAAGAGCCTTAGCAGCCTTCTTAGCTTCCAACTCTACTTCGTAAGCAGTTTTACCGGCCACTTCTTGTGCCTTCTTACGCTCCTTCTCGAATGTTACAGGATCCACGGTCTCGATTGATCCCAGGGGTTCAGTAGTCACCTCAAGTTCAGCAGGCTTGGGGATTTTGGTAGCACCGGTTGGTCCGGAAGATGCTGCAGCTTCGGCGTATGACATTGTTTGATAAAGTGTGGCTAAACGGTTATAGATAACAGATACGAGGGCGACACGTCACAGAATATGTTCTAGTGATGGTTTGCAACTTGGTTTGAAAGTAAGCAAATATTAGCAGCTAGATTGTGGTAAGACGTTTTTATACTTAGGAAAAAGTCTCTTGGAGGTGAAGAAGAAGTGTTGAAGATTGTGGTTTGCTCTATTTCCGGGGTTTGCTGGAGTGCAGGCAGTCGGCTTTAAGACGTGCTACCGAACGTGGTGTGACGAAATGAATTAATTAAAGCCTTGACAATAGTATTGAAGAGGGAAACCATTGATACTTTATGAATTGATTTTTCTTGTTCTTGTTCTTTGTTTATTTTATTTTTTTATTTGTTTTTATTTGTTTTGTTTTGTTTTGTTTTGTTGTATGGTAATGTTGTCTGTTATTTGGCGTCTGCTGTCTTATCGTATTTTCTGTTGCCCTTGCTATACTTGTGGTTTACCCGGGAACTTTGTGTTTAAAAATTAAACGAACTATTGAGAAAAATATATTCAAAGAAGTATGAAAACTTAAAAAAGAAATAAGAATTTGTTTATATGAGACATACGCTTTTTTATTGCTTTCTCTGCAGAGTCCTAGTACACCCTTCTATTTAATATGGAATGAATCAATTCACTTTTCTTTACATTTCTCGTGTTGCTAAAGTTTCTAATGTTTCTCTTATTTCTAAAGTCTCTAACGTTTCTATTGTATCTGTTACATCTCATGGAGCAAACTTCCTACTGTACCCTAATGTACCTAATGCACCTCCTGTATATGCTGTACCAGCCAAACCTATCATATTTGTCGTCAATAGTTGCCTCCACTCGGTATTTTTTCTTGATTCTTATACTCAAATCCAAATCCCTTCAACTGAAACTCTCTTAAGCTTTATCCCATAAACTCGAAAAGAAAGAACGAATGCACTTTAACACGATATCAATATTCTTGCATCTTCTTGACATGTATTCCTGTAGGCATGTGCTGCATGTAGGACTCGTTAAGGTTAAGTTAAACCCTCGTCACAATCCATACTACCTTCCAGACCTTTATATGTATCCCTTTTATCCGGTATTTCATGCATGGCGGGTATATCCAGATCTTCAACCCTTGTTTCCTCATCTTTAGATTATATTCTTGTTAACTTCCAAATTAACTAACCGTAATCATCCTACAAGGTTTTTGCCAAATTTTGCATCGTCCACAAATATTTTTCTACTTTCAAATATATCTCTTTTCTGTATTTCATAGGCATGTAGTGGCATCGAGCCTCATTCTGGTAGTCTCCCATCCACTCTTACTCTCAAACAGTCATACAAAAAAACAAAAATAAAATAATAAAACTCTCAATAAATCTTAAAAGAAAAAAGCTCGAATAGTTCATCATCAGACTTCATCAAGTACTACCTGGATCCCTAATGCTACACCTGTATACAGTTCCTAGGGCTCTAGCCCTGTAGCATTCCTACCTACTCTTCGCTCCAGTGCCCGCAGACTTTTCACACCTCATCTTTTATCGATCGAAAACCAACACCCCGGCTTTCCACGTACATTCCGATAAATAATCATGTCCGCAGCACCAGCAGAAGCCCCAAAGAGAGCCTTCGGTAGAAAGGGAGGTAAAGGCCCAAGAAGAGGAAGAAGAGATGAGGAGAAGGGATGGACTCCAGTTACCAAGCTCGGTAGATTGGTGCAAGCCGGTAAGATCTCCACCATTGAGGAGATCTACTTGCACGCTTTGCCAGTCAAGGAGTACCAAATCATCGACCAATTGCTCCCAGAGTTGAAGGACGAGGTCATGAAGATCAGATCTGTCCAGAAGCAAACTAGAGCTGGTCAAAGAACCAGAATGAAGGCTGTTGTCATCATTGGTGACTCCAACGGTCACGTTGGTTTGGGTATCAAGACCGCCAAGGAAGTTGCTTCCGCTATCAAGGCCGCTATCATCATTGCTAAGTTGTCTATCATCCCAATCAGAAGAGGTTACTGGGGTTCCAACTTGGGTGCTCCTCACTCTTTGCCATGTAAGGTCACTGGTAAGTGTGGTTCCGTTTCTGTCAGATTGATCCCAGCCCCAAGAGGTAAGGGTATCATTGCTTCTCCAGTTGTCAAGAAGTTGATGCAATTGGCTGGTGTTGAGGATGTTTACACTTCCTCTTCCGGTTCTACCAGAACCACCGAGAACACCTTGAAGGCTGCTTTCATTGCCATCGGTAACACTTACGGTTTCTTGACCCCTAACTTGTGGGCTACTCAAGCTTTGGTTGCTTCTCCTTTGGACACCTACGCTGACATTGCTAAGGGTGGTAAGAGAAGATACTAAGTGTTCGGTTTCGATTAATTTCTTTAATAAATCATCTCCCTTTTCATTTTTTTATCTTGTAGGCGTTATCCTCTTTGAAATGTCTGTAATCATTGGATTCATTTATAGCTAGAATCTTAGTAGCTAAAATTCGTTGGAGATTGGAAACTGTATTATAATTTCATATCTCTTCTTGAACACCTCTTCATAGTATGTTTTTGCGTTGTTAATTTATGGTTAGTGTAATTTCCCGATCCGACTCATTGTTTGGTTTCATAGGTTTTATGAAACGAACACTGCAACATAGAGTGGTGACTGAGGCTAGTCTTCTACAAAGATAGTTTATATTATATATTTTACATACTAAATAATGCCTTCCATTGGTTAAACCACTTCAATTGTACGTGCATGAAAAACGGTTTCAAAGCTCAGGCTCCAATCTTCATAAAGAGTATTCATGTTCCATTTTCCAAAAGCAAGGCCCATGACATCTGAACTTCAATCGATAATATTCTGTTTCTGTCAATATTTTTTGCCTTCAAAATTTCTAATTGACCAATGACATGCGGTGCAAGATTCTTGAGTTTTTGTAAATTGCATCAATATTTCAATCTACCCAATGGAGAGCAACTGCTTCAATTTGGTGAATGAAAGAAATTCAAAACAATACAAATCATCATCTTCATCAATCGATTTTTCGAATGATTCGTTTTACATTTCTTAAATGGCAACAATAACGTAAAAACCAACCAGAACCATAGAAGTAACCCTAGAGCAAAATAGAGCAACAAAGACAAATCAAAGTAGCGACGTGAAAATCAAATACCATTTCAACCTTTTCGGTTTCCCATTTCAGCTATAATATATCTTCATTTGTCAATACTCCGTTTCTGGACACTAAAGTGCCTTATTGGTGAACCCATGTCCCACAACATCAAACACTTACAACTCATCCTAAAATGAACCAAATCAGAAATTTAAACATCTACAAAAACTTTTTAGATTAGTAAATGAATATACTTGTCTATGGTCATGATTCGTAAATAAGTCTAGTGGGCCAGCCTGGGTAATGTGCGGTCAACGCAATTGAGGAAATTTGCAGCCAATATTCAGCCGTTTGGTTTTCAAGTTCAAATGAGTAAAGATATAAAAGTGGCTCAAAATAGTGCAACAGCTTCCATATTCCATGAAAATTGCATTTGTTAACTCTTGGTTCTGCAAGAGGTAACATGTCCTCATTTCAAATGATCAGAAGTGTCTCTGCTTTTGCTTTTTGCATTTGATTTGTTTGTTTGTTTGTTTGTTTGTTTGTTTAGTTTTTTTTTTTTTTTTTGTTATTTAAATGATTTTTGAGTTGATGCAATATTATTGCTGAACAACTTGCTCCATAACCTGATCATCGGCGACAGAAAAAGTTCTGTTCATCAAATCATCGGTTCCAGAGCCAAAGAGCGCACGTTCCCTTTGATCGGGGTGAATGTAAAAACAGGGTTTGTTCTTGCATTCGTTGCCAAACCGACACTCTTCCATAATTGGATGTGCGAAAGAACAGTTCATACGCGTACAGTTGTATCCACCACGACAGGGAACACCTGAGGTTGCGTGCCTCTTGCAACACGCGGGATTTGTACATGCTCTTCCAAACTTACATTGTTCCAAGGTGGTTGTCACTCTGGTGGTTGCAAAGCGCTTTCCAGGAGGGGCAAACTTGGAAACTGGAACTGGTGCTGATGCTGGTTCAGGAGCTGGTGCTTGATAATTAGGAGACGAGTGAGCAAAAACACACTCTTCGTCAGTACAGTTTTTGTTTTGACGACACCATTTTTGGACCATGATCTTAGCGTGCTTGTTAGCAGGAGTAGGATGACCGAAAGGACATAACTCTTTGGAGCAAAGAACTCCGAATTTACACAGCTCCACGATGGTGAGGTTTTGACGACGGTCCTGGAACTTTTGTTTAGTCTTATTCAACTCTTCCATCAATACTTGATCTTCAGATGGGTGCAAATAGTCACAAGTTCCTGGAGGGTTCTTACAATTGGGGTATTGGAAGCATTTTTTCGTTGGGTGGGCAAACTCACAGTCTTTCTTGGGACAGTGAGGAAATTGCAAACAACGACCCTTTGGTGGGCGCTGACTGTGTGGCTGGATGTTGACGACATCATCCGAGGCCAAATTCAAAGTACGTTGCAAATTGGCAGCATTGATTGATTTTTTGCCCGGGTTTTTTGAGTTAGACTTTGATTCATAGTCCTTGTTAACGCCGCCGCGAGTACCTTTACCTTTTTGCTGACCAACTTTACGAATCTCGTTTCCTACTTTCAGGAATTCCACATGATTCTTCTTTTGCTGTTGTTGTTTAGCAGGTCCAGAAGGAAATTCTCTGGGAGGTTGTCCATTCGATTGCTGTGTCTGCATCATGAATGTGTCAAAGCTTGGCATTGGAGCACCATTTGGGAAGAATGGGTTAATTGGAGCACCTGAAGACACGGCGGTTGTTGGGGCTGGCAATGAGTTTTGTTCACTGGTATTCATTACCTGAGGAACTTGATCCTGTTGCTGAAACTGCAGCTGTTGTTGGGTAGCAAACGGTTGTTGTTGCTGTTGTTGAATAGGTTGTTGTTGGAGGGGCTGTTGCTCTAAAGATTGTCCTTCATGGAGTTGTTGCAAACGGGTGATTTCAGCAAAGACTCTGCCCATGAAAGATTCATCAATGGGAATATTAACCACATCCTTAACATCAGCACAGATTTCACTAGCAGACTTTCCTTGGCCAATACGATCATTAATGTACTCGGCGGTGTCTTGAGCATCTTCAGGAATGTTGTATGTAGAGGCAAGTTCGTTGGCAAGAAGTGGCTGGAAAATCTTGGCCACAGCTCCGTTGGGATCATAAATCATGGTAGGATGGTCTTGTCGTAAAATTAAGGAATCCGATTGACTAGGTGGCAACTCGAAAGTGGTACTGCAATTATCAATCACTCTATCGGGGGGTTAAGTTGAATAGTGAGTAAGCAAATCACGTGAGTTTATGAGTATTTAAGTTCGTAAAAAATGCAGGGTAGCTTCGTAAAATACGTAAGTTAGAATGAACAAGAGTTGTGGTTTACGTAAGTAAAGTTGTTCAGGTCATGACGATGGGTTGAGTATCCATCGAGTTTTCGTTATCTGCAGGAATGCGATGTCAACCAGCTTAATAGGTAATTAAAGTAGTGAGTTTGTAAAAAAAATAGAAGATGAATTTATTGAACTTTTGCGTTTTCTTTTTTTCAACAATTTTCATAATTTTCGTATTTGTTTCTGTTGGAGGAGCTCGGGTTAGTGTGAAATAGTTGGAGTGTTTGAGAGAGCTGAGAATAGTTGGAGTCTAGAGCATGTAGAGAATTATCAGCAGAAAAGTTGTTTCAGTTTCCGCGCTGGGAAACCGAATGAGGACAAAACATAAATATGCAAGTCATGCCTTTGAACAATTTTGTCTAAATTTCAACTTTAAAAAAGTCTTTCCTAGCGGATGGGATCTGTTCATTCTCATGACGATGATTTTCTTCAGAACGCCTAAATCCACGAACAGTATTGATAATTGGTTGAAATTATTCGTAAAGCTTCAAGTCTTAATTTATCAACCATGTTCATTCCTTTAGTTGCTCATAAATATTAAATTTCTGGGAGATAGTGGTGTATTCTCAGATTATGGTGTGTTATCATGTATTCTCGTAAACTCTCGTAAATTATTGCATATTCTCGTAAATAATCGTAAATAATCGTAAATAATCGTAAATTCGCATACTCATTATATCTCTCAAATATCTTTCGCTAAGAAAATCACATCTTCCTCTACAAAAGCCTGTTTGCGTCGCCTTGTCTAGTGTCTGGCTGCAAATTCAGTGCACTTCAAAAGATAACACCGTCGCAACACAAACAAAGATAAACAGAATTTTCCAAAGAAAGCATTTTAAAATCTTATCAAAATAAAATAGAATATCACAAAATATCTTATTCTCCCCAACCATTAACCCCATCTTGGACCCCATTTATCTTTTTCCTTTACCTGTGAAAATAACCCGTACATCTTCATCCCAAGTTCCATCCCAAATCACATCGACATCCATTCAGAAGGCCCAGAGTATAACCAATCCGAGTCATGTCTGTCAATATCTTTTCCGATCAAGCCCGTGAAGAGCGTGCCGAAAACGCCCGGTTGTCCGCCTTCGTTGGTGCCATAGCCGTAGGTGACTTGGTCAAGTCTACCTTGGGGCCAAAGGGAATGGACAAGTTGTTACAATCTGCCAGTGATCAGAACAAATCTCTCATAACAAACGATGGTGCTACCATTCTTAAGTCGATTCCCCTTGATAACCCTGCCGCCAAAGTATTGGTCAACATAGCAAAGGTTCAAGACGATGAGGTGGGTGATGGAACCACATCGGTGACAGTCTTCGCTGCTGAGCTCTTGCGTGAAGCTGAGAAGTTGGTCGAAAAGAAAATCCATCCACAAACCATTATTGAGGGTTTCAGAATCGCCCGTACTGCTGCTATCAAGGCTTTGGAGAACGTGGCCGTAGACAACGCCAGTAACAAAGATCGCTTCCGGGCTGACTTGATTGACATTGCTCAAACCACTCTCTCTTCCAAGATCTTGTCGCAAGACAAGGCACAGTTCGCTGAATTGGCTGTTTCCGCTGTCTTGAGATTGAACGGAAGCACCAACTTGGATCACATACAAATCATCAAGAAGGCTGGTGGAAAAATGTCCGACTCGTACTTGGAGGAAGGTTTCCTCTTGGAAAAACGTTTCGGTATCAACCAACCCAAAAGAATCACAGACGCCCGCATTTTGGTTGCCAACACCTCATTAGACACAGACAAAGTCAAGATCTTTGGTGCAAAGTTCAAGGTTGACCTGACTTCGAAGCTCGCTGACTTGGAGCGTGCTGAAAAGGAAAAAATGAAGGCCAAGATTGAGAAAATCAAAAAGTTCGGTATAAACGTCTTCATCAACAGACAACTCATCTATGACTACCCTGAGCAATTGTTCACTGATGCTAAGATCAACTCTATCGAACACGCTGACTTCGATGGTGTTGAGAGATTGGCCCTTGTGACTGGTGCTGAGGTTGTCTCCACTTTTGACAGCCCTGAAAACGTACATATAGGTACTTGTTCGGTCATCGAAGAGGTCCTTATTGGTGAGGATACCTTCCTTAAGTTTTCTGGTGTTTCAGCAGGTGAAGCTTGTACCATTGTTTTACGTGGTGCCACTGAACAAGGTTTGGATGAAGCCGAACGTTCTTTGCACGATGCCTTGTCTGTCTTATCTCAGACCACTAGAGAGACCAGAACTGTTTTGGGTGGTGGCTGTTCTGAAATGGTCATGTCTAAGGCTGTCGACCAAGCTGCTTCTAACGAGACTGGTAAGAAGTCTCTTGCCGTTGAGGCATTTGGTCGTGCTTTGCGTGCTTTGCCAACTATTTTGGCAGACAACGCCGGATTCGACTCTAGTGAATTGGTCGCTAAGTTGCGTTCTGCTATTTATAACGGAATGACCACTTCAGGTTTGGATCTCACAAACGGTAAGATCGCTGACATGAGGGATCTTGGAATTGTGGAGTCCTTTAAGTTAAAACGTGCTGTTGTGTCGTCTGCTGCTGAGGCTGCTGAGGTATTGTTGAGAGTTGACAACATTCTCCGTGCTAAACCTCGTACTGCTGACAGAAACCACTAAAGTGGGTTGTAGGAAGAATTAAGCTATTAGGGGAGATAATTGTAAATTTGTATATGGAACGATGCCAACAGAGTAGCATACTATTCAATGTAATGTAATCACAACAGATTTGGGTGTTGAATGTAGGTGATATTGTTAGTCTACCGTTTCTTTTCTTCTTGAGTAATACAAACTTTCATATATTAACTAAATTGACCAAAACATTCCTCAAAATAAATTGACCTCAAAATAAATTGACAAATCAATTACTTGTATGAAATGGAGTGATTATCTTTCCATTTTTGTTCATTATAATGATCCTGAACCGGCTGCATCAATGTTCAAGCAGAGACATGTACTATGACATCATAGAAATAATTCCAATCTTCACCAATCACATTATACACACCTGAAAATTATTAATTCTGAAATGATTTGGTTTTACTGCTTTGGAAAACAGTACTTCTGTTTTGAAACACTTGTATGCAGTTCTTATGACGTTTTTTACCAGTTATTGTGTGCCGATGATTAGGTGAATATTTGGTGGCTAACAAACTTAAATATTGATCATGCCGTTGATTTTTTTTTTTCGTAATCGAAAAAATTTCCATTAGATGTTTGGTTTTTCTAAAAATAGAAATTAATGAAAAAAAAACAGCAAAAAAGATTGCAGCACCACAATTTCACACATGGTCTCCCACTGCATTACTCAGT
>JAJMJD010000043.1:0-101850 GCA_030568975.1 Australozyma robnettiae | reverse complement strand
CTTGAAAAAGGTGCCAAAATTGGTAATTGTGGCTGCAAAAACAAAGTTGCCGAATCGGGACATGTTGGGGATGAAAGTTCAATTGCGCAATATTACTCCCGATTTTTTTCAGATTTTTTCTATTATTTTTTTGTGCAAAACTGCAGTTATATGTGTATGTTCATGCAACCCAATTTTTGCTTCTTTGGGTTCTGAACGCACGGGCGTGCGTTGCTATCCAAAGATTCAATGAGACACAGCAATAACGCCAAATATTTTTGATCGAATTTTCAGTTACTTTAAATTCAAGAATTTTCGGTACTAATGGAAGGTTTCTAGATAGGGTTCCTTCCAGAAGTCCTGCAAACATAACGCCGGTGTTGTCTGCACTCTGCATATTCTGCAGTTAGTTAAGATCGTAATACAAGTTGTTATAATTGTATTCAAAATAGCATAATTTCTGGATATAAGGCGATTTTATGATTGATTGTTTTACTTTTCTTACTGGTATCAAGTTTGCTCCAAATTTATATGGTTTTGGATTTATGAAGCAGGATTTAAACTCTGTAACTTTTGCATACTATATGAACAAAAGTTAAAAAGTAGAAACTTGACTTCGGCGTTTGGAATATTCAATATAAAAATTAAGGAAATTAATTCTTTGCAGTGAAATTCAAAACATTTGAAATCTGAATTTTTTAGAATCATGTCGTTTTCTTTCCTCTTTTGTCTCTTAAGTGTCTTGTTCTTCGATTCACTGTTTAACCTCAGCTCATTACCTTTTAAGGTATATCAAGGGAAGTGTAAGAGAACATAGATAAAAAGAGTCAAAAATTGCAAATAAGAGTATGATAAGAAACGGTATTAAACTCTGAAAGTTGTGTTCTGTTGGTGTTTCTAGGACTAAGTTCGTTGTTCCGAACCCAACTACATAGAAGAAACAGTCAAAAAAACAAACAAACATTTCCTAGACCATTTCAAAGAAAACCAATCATTGAAAAATCAAAACAAGAAATTTCAGAGATATCTTACTTACACCACGTGACACATCACGTGCCATCCAATGAAATGGAGATCATTCCCCTTTCTCCCAAGAACAGCAACTACTTCCCACCCCTTCAGTCTCCAAGCGACTCAAATTGACCAATTGGAAAGTGCTTGTAGTCAATTGTGCAGGAATAATTCAACTGTCCAAATTGTACCCCGAGTGACCTCTTAATTATCGAGTAAGACCCTAGATTGGTTCTAGCAAAAACTGAAAAGATCATACAAAAGAAAACAATAGTTGCTCAAGAGATAGCAAGAAATGGCCTTGGAAGACACAAAACCGGCTTCGGCAGAAGAAATTGATCAAATTATTGACGTTGATATCATCCCAAAAGTCGATGGAAGGCCCAAAAGCCATTATTCTGACCCTGAATCGCCCAATCCGAAGGCTATTCACAGTATCAACAGCTCTGAAAGCGGAGGAAGTAGCGAGGATTCAAATGGGAAGCAACCACTTTTGCCTTCTGATGACAGTTTCCTCAGTCGGATCTTGAAACCAATTCCCGATTATCCTACTGCGGCAGAAATCCAATACGTTTGGCAAATATCTGACTGGAATGCGACTAAACGCTTGCAAAAGGTGCAGAGTCCTGCGTTCGAATGTGGTGGATGTATGTGGCGCATTTCGCTTTTCCCCAGATCCAATACTGAAGCTATATCCGTTTACCTCGAGCCAAGCCAAATCTGTTCGGAAGATTCTAATAAAGTTTCTCCTGAAAACCTCCTCAAGGACAACGAATCAAACCAACCTGCAGATGATGGCAAATCGGATGCTTCACATGCTTTGACTGGTGTTCCCAACAGGGACAAAGTTCCCTCAAAAGGAACCGATTGGTACACATGCGCACAGTTTTCCCTTAGCATGTGGAACCCTGAACACCCTGTTGCTCATGTTTCTAGTGTGGCTTCTCACCGGTTCACTACAAGGGAACAAGATTGGGGCTTTTCGGCTTTTATAACTCCAAGAGAGCTCACGTCAAGGGGAATCATCGATCAGAACCGGGTGAACATCTCTGCATGCGTACGTGTCATTGATGATAGTGCTACAGGAATGTTGTGGCATGATTTCATCAATTACGACTCCAAAACTTCAACAGGCTATGTGGGTTTGGCAAATCAGGGTGCTACATGCTACTTAAACTCGCTTTTGCAGCTGTATTACGTGACAGGGGCTTTTAGGTCTCTTGTTTACGATATCCCAACGCATTTTGAAGAGGAATCTGTTGCTAATAAAAACGTTCCTAGCACCTCCAACTCAAATGTTGACCAAATGGGCAAATCAGTCAATTCTGAACTTACTCTGAAGATACCCCTGCTCAATAAAATAAACGGTGTGTCAATCACAGATATCGTGTCTGAGTTGAGCAATACCAAAGCTTCCGAAACAGAAGCAGAGTCCAAAAAGGATACGGCTCCTCCAAAGCGTGCTACCGCAGTTGCCTTAGCTATGCAGCGTGTGTTCGCCGAAATGCAACTGGCGCTGGCGCCTGTTTCCACATTGGAGCTTACTAAATCCTTTGGCTGGGACTCTTCTGATGCTTTTACCCAACACGATGTTCAAGAGCTCAATAGAATTCTTATGGATACATTGGAGCTGGCAATGCGAGGAAGTCCCGTTGAAAAGACATTAAACTCTCTTTTCGTTGGCGCCATGAAGCTGTATGTGAAGTGTGTAAACGTCGATTATGAACTGTCACGAGTCGAGCCGTTTTGGGATATCCAATTAAACGTACGAGGAATGGCAAACTTACAAGAGCTGTTCCAAAATTATGTCGAGCCTGAGCTTTTGTCAGGTGACAACCGATACGATGCTGGTGGTACGCATGGTTACCAAGATGCTAAAAAGGGCGTATTTTTTCAATGGTTTCCACCAGTACTTCATTTACAGTTGAAAAGGTTCGAATATGATTTCATGGCAGATGACTTGGTGAAGATCGATGACCTTTATGAATATCCCGATGAAATTGACCTTGCGCCTTTCTTGGGAGACGTTCCCGACCATATAAAGCAGCAAAATTGGACATATGCTCTTCATGGAGTGTTAGTTCATCAAGGAAGTGTTTCAAATGGACACTACTATGCCATGCTAAAGCCGACCAACAATTCGGACTCACTGTATGGTTGGTACCGATTTGATGACGATAAAGTCTGGAAAGTGAGCCCCAATCAGGTATTTCATGAAAATTTTGGAGCGCAGTATCTCCCACCTAATGTGGCTCGTTCACTTTCACGTCAAGAGCAGAATGAGTATATTCTTCGCAGAGCGACATCCGCATACATGTTAGTGTATTATAGAAAGGAGAGCTTGCCAACATTGTTGCCAAACGACCCGATTTCCATTCCATATCATGTTCAGGAGCAGATTGATTTTGAGAAGAAGGAAGCTAGTGACCGTGATCGTGCAAGACTAGAGGCTTTACACTATTTGTCTGTTAGTTTGGTGACAATGAAGAGCTTTGCTAAGTACACTGGTTTCGACATATTCCCTGATCCTGCTTTGAAGAAGCTTCTGGGTCGGGTAGATTTCGACATCGAGAGTTATCCATACCATCTAAAAGTACGCAAGGATGCCAAAATTCGTGACTTGTTTGGTCTTGTGAGCCAAGAATTAGGATACGAGTCTGAAGAATCTTCGCATTTATCGCTCTACACTATTAAACCACGAGCAAACAAGACCCTTCGCCCTGAGTTTTTGATCAATGAAGAGATGTTTGATGACACAGTTATGCAATTCTTCTCCAAACATTTCCGAAGACGGGGTGAGGATATGGTTTTGTTTGCCTATGAAGCATCTCAGGATATTAATGGTACTGGTAACCTGCTCACTGTTGCACCAGGAATTTATGACCAGATCTTGTTCATTAAATACTACGACAGTAGTGAAAATGAGGTACATGGATTAGGATATGTTCGTGTCAAACCAAATACCTTTTTGGAGGAAATTCAATCAACCATCAATAAGAAGAGCGAAAAAGGCTTTGAGCTTTGGGAAGAAGTTTCAAGTACTCGTATTGAAGCTTTGGACTCGAGCCTTACTATTGAAAAGAACGAATTAGGTTCGGGGGATGTCATTGTCGTGTGTGAAAAAGGCAGCAGCGACACATTGAGAGCTCATTTTGAATTCTTGCAATCCAGAGTTCGTGTCAAATTAAGTAAGGGCCAGGGTCCTCTTGAAAACGACCATGAGTTCATTGTCAATAGCGAAGAGGAAAACAGTAACCAAGTGGAGATGTGGGTCAGTTCTGCTTGGAGCTATGAAGAATTCGCCAAGGCAGCTGCTCAACAGATTGGAATTTCCAAAGCTGAGAATTTGCGCTTTTTCGTAATCGAACACAACACAAATGAGGTTTCCGATGTGTCAGATGATGATGAATTACCATATGCCAAACGCTATGCTATTCCTACCTTTGTGAAAATGAACCAGGTCTTCCCAAAGTCATATGCGGTGGCCACAGCACAGCTTGAGTATGAATTGCTTTCAATTCCTTTGAAAAAGTACGAAGGAATGCGTTGCATCACAGTTAATTGGCTTAAAACAATCTTGCATCTGGAACTGTTTGATATCCACATTGATAAGAATAGTCGTGTTGCAGATATTATTACGAAATTGATTGAAAAAGCCCAAATACCTCCAGATTTGGGTCCAGGACTTTTGGCGTGGACCAGTCTTAACTTCAAGTTCAAGGATCTAGCTAAGTTTGATATGCTTTTGGATGATATTCCAACTGATGCCGAATTATGCTGTGGATATTTCCCAACGGAAGTCACCGTTCTCGAGAGTCACAACATGTTCAAGAACTTCTCCAAATTTTCTGGCCAAGAGATTTCAGGATTGATCGAACCCCCCAAAGATTATGAGCCTGTTCCAGGCTATAGGGAAGTTTTTCAAGATGAAAGACGCAAGCTCGAAGTTCATGCCAAACTGCTCAATTTCATTCCGGTCTTTCACTTCCAAAAATCTACAAATTACACTCATGGTGTGCCATTCCTTTTTCCGATTTTTCCTGGTGAAAAATGGGAAGAAACAGGACGACGCCTTACTGTTAAACTTGGGTTTACAAGTCGATCTGCATTTGAGAAGATTCGTATTGCGCTTGCTGATGATAACGACAAGGGACGCTATCTTGATTTGAATCCTAACATAGTACTTTATGATGAAATAGGCAGACATGATCTGACTGTTTCGTTAGCTTTGGATCACCGTGATAGAAATCCTCGTCGTGGATATTTACATGAGAAAGGAATCTCCATTGGTTAGATATCCTTAACCGGATGTATAGCTTATGAGTAAGCATGTGTGAAATTTTGGCAAAGTTTCAGTGATAATTCTCCCGATTCTCCTCTTTTTCCTACTGAAAGAATGCGTAAGGCAAGATTAAGCAGTGAGTTATGATCTGAGATGCCAAATTGTTCTAGACCTTGATATATTTGGCTTGCTGTGAATCAATCAGTGGGTTCTATGCAAATTGAATATTTGGTACATGATATACCAGTTCCAAATATTAAAATAGTCTAGCTTTCGTTGGATAGAGACGGAGAATTGCCAATTGAATATCTCGTCAAACAGAGTCAATTCACTATTCCCATTGCAAAGCGGCATACAAGTGATCGTGAACGTTGAAGCAATGTTTTCGATCACGTATTTTTATATTTAAAAAAGCTACCTCTTTTGGTAGCTTTGGAGTGATTTCGTCTGAATATAATACGCCAAATAGCCCCCCCGTAGCAAGGTACGATAGAATGTACCTGAATGTTTCTCTTATCGATGAACGAGGCCTTAAAGTCGAAGAATCGTCGATGGTATGTTGTTTCTCGTTGGGAATCGAGAGAGCAAGATGCCTTCAATAAAGCTCGTACTCCAGGAGCAATAACCATACCCCGAGAGCATTCACAGCAATAATTTGGTCAATTGAACCATGAATCTTGATAATGAAAATTTCTGGTAATAATGTTTCCTGTCAATTGGCCAAGTTAGTTCATAGGAAAAGACCAGGGTTTCGATTTTCATAGCGTCTTAGCATCAAACTGGGAAAATTAGAATCCACGGAATGTAATTCAGTTTCTTCAATAAGTCAGGTTAAGTCAATAATAAGGGAAAACAGTAGAAGAATGCTCAAGATAAGTTGGATGGTCCAGGGAAGACATAAGACAGAAAGACCGGCACTTTTTGTCTGAAATGAAAATATTATTGGGAAAATTTCATTAGAATCCAAATTTTTTAGGTTGTCTTTCGTTTCTTTGCCTCGAGTTCTCTCAAATCAGTAGAACTTAACTTTCCCTTCCAATTATTCTCAGCAGTTCCATCGCCGCCAATAACATGGGCACATACTATTTTCAACTGACGGTAGTTTTTGGAACTCCTGATTTTGTTGATATAAGCTGCACCCAGAGTTGTTTCCTGACTTATCACTAGAGCATCGATGGCTTCAATGTAACCAGTGGGACCACAGATGTCATTGATTTGATAAATTACGAATCTTTGATTTGAATGAATGATTTTTTGAAGAAAAGAACAGACAGAAGCGATTCTAGTGGGCAAGGCTTCCAAGTAGTCCCTGAACTTCTTTCCTTTGAGCAATTCATCACCGGTTACGCCGACAATAATCTTCGAGGCAGCACAGAATGTTGTGAGCAGAAGAAGAATCTTGTGACCATCATGAAGGTGATCAAAAGTACCACCAACGGCCACACAATCGACTTGACCTTCAGTAAGAGACGATTCTTGTAGAGGAGAGGGTGTTACATTAGAGGACCCTATAGCACCAGCAGAAGATTGTAAATGCTCAATTGAAGTCTCTGAAGCTAGAATCTTACGTTTCAATTCCGTATTTTGTGAACTTTTGTCAGAAACATCAATTTCAACATCGGTTACGGGAGTGCCACAGACACCAACAATAGGCTCCTTCTGGACCTTAAATGCAGCAGAATACTCTAAAGTTTTACCTGCCGGATAAAGAAGCACATTGATTGAGAAACCTGCAGCGTGGCCAGCACCCGTAGCAGCGTCTCTAAGCTGGGAATACAACTCCAGAAGTACATGGCTCAAATGAACAGAAGTGACGACTTTTTCACCAATCAAAACATCACAACCGGTATAAGTATGATCCAAAAGACCAAAAACAGTATTGAAAAATTCAAAATAGTTTCTTTTCAGAGGCAATTCCACCGTCAACAAGGCTACAGACATGAAGAAGTAGTGTGGAGTTAAAGCTATAGCTAGTACTGTTGGAGCTGAAGGTGTAAGAAAAGAACACGAAAGATGAGAAAAAGAATACGAAGAATTGAAAATAAAAAGTTGAAGAAATGAACTTTTTTAGTTTTCTTTACTTTACTTCTGAACGGGAGTCACTTTTGGTTCTCTCTCTTTTATTGCTTCCTTCAATGTCTTCCTATGGGATGTAAGAAAGAAGGTGGCAGTAAAGAAGCTGATTCGGAATCGGAATATGGCCCGCTTTTTGGCCTGGTCTCTTATATACATGTTTGGGATAGACCAGGAACAAACTTTCCAACATGATTCCGGAGCTTGGTACAAGTCAGTTCAGTCTTAGCTCAGTTGATTTTCTTGAACAGGTTGAGTTTCTTGTTGAGTTTCTTGCTGAGTCTCTTGTTGAGTTTCTTGTTGAGTTTCTTGCATTTCGTTCTCGCTGTCCTTCTTGATAGTCTCTTGGGGTTCGTTCTCGCTCTTCTCCTTGACCTCGATAACTTCCTTGCCTTGTCCAAGCTTGTAAATCTTCCATTTCAATTTCTTCAACTTCTCTAGTACTCCAGACTGTCTCAGATTAAGCTTATGAAGATCTTGCAACAAGAGATAAAGCCGTTTCTCCTTTTCATTAAGATCACTTCTTCCTCTCAAAGTCAAATACACATAGTCAACAGAAGCAGATAAGGCCAGAACAAACTCATTGGCCTTAAGAGGATTGCGCAATTGTGCTGGCTGCCACAAAAGAATACCTCCATACAAAAGCTTCTCATGTGCTTTGTAGCATGCTGGATTAGTTTCTGGAGCATCAACCCATGTAGCATTGTAAATACGTTTCAAGACATTATCAAGAGATTTGATTTGTTCCTCGGTGTTCTTCTTCACGCCCCATGCAGAGATACACTTCACGAGAACATGTACTGTCTCTGAAAGCTCACACACTTGGTCAAAGGTTAGAGCTTGCTTGGGCGTGTTGTCAACCAAACCAAGCTTGGAGTTTTGCCTCTGAAGCTTCAACCTATTGAAGTCATTGAGCTCATAGAGTTCTCTATTCAAGAGAGAAAACATGGCGTCAAACGTTTTCGAACGCACAAGTAAATGCTCTGGAGCGCCATACGATGCCGCAGCCAAAAGCTCAACGGCATGTCTTGAGGCAGAAATGGTTTTGGGAAAATAGCTTTCAATCTTATAGATAAAATCCTCCAAAAGTGATATATCCACAACATCAGATGAGGCATTGGCAATAGATTCGGCTCCGAATCGGTTCACATTCTCAAACAGATCACCCTTATCTTCGTTCAGAATCACAATGTTCATGCTGGAGTAAGGATAATAGTTGAAACCATTCTTATACACATGTTCCAAGTCGACGGGAATGCCGCCCCATTGATTGAGCGAGTACCAGACACCCATATGGAACTCTTCACAGGCACCAATTCTGAGTAAAGATTCAAGGTACTGACGGAGCAAAAACTTGTTGATGTGGTGCTTAGACGGGACAATGTTCTGGACGGGATGATCTCTTCCTTCCTTGCCTTGAGTTTTCATATAAAGACGACGCTCGTACTCCTTTCTAAGAGTGAAGTAAGGAACCCGGGTGAAGTCCACCAAAGGTTTTTGCTTGTTCGAATACGTTGCTGCGGACTTATTGTTGGAAAACGGCGATGGTGGAAAAACAACTTGTGGATTGAGCTCTTCTGCTGTTACAGGCTGTAAGACTTTTTCGGGAAGGTATTCAGTCGGAACCGAAGCTGCTGCTTTTCTAGAATCTGTCCGATATATGATTTCCTCTTTAGGTTCGAATTGATGGATCGAAAAGGACCTAGTGGTCTTGGAGCCAGTTAAAGCAAACAGAACAAGATCCCGTACTTCAGGAACGAACACCTGGAGATAAAACAACGCCCTTTGCAAATACATGTAATGAGGACCAGCTTTAGTTGTGCTACCAGTTGCGAAATTCGAGCTTAAGAACGAGGAAAGAAACGTCGAGAAGAAAACCCGATCCATATCCACGCGCAAACGGTAACAAGCAGAACGATATTGAGCCAAAAGCTCCGGGTTGTCTTGGGTTTGCTCCTTAGTTGGAGGGATTGGCGGAGTGGCCGTTTCCAAGACTTTAAGAAGGACAGTTTCTGCAATTTGAACCGTCTGGGCCTGGGCCTGGTACAAATCTGCCGTTTTCTTGTTCTTGGCGAGTTTACGATCTTCACAGATGGCATCTGATTGTGAAGAACGGAATCTTCGACATCCATTCAAAAAGATGGTGAAAGTTTGAGCATCTGGGATAACGTGGTGCTTTTCATACATATCGAAGAACTGCCAGGCTCTTCTTTGTTCATGAGCATACTCTTTAATGAGAACCTTGAGTGCAGCATTATAGATCTCGACCTTGGGAGGAACTTTCTTCAGACGAACAGTTTCAAACACTTGTTCTGCCAATTCACGAGGAACACGGCCCCACTCATAGGAATCAGCAATGCCACTGAAGTAGATCACATGTGTATGATCTGTAGCTGGAATATTCCACTTACTACGGTTGGATTCGATCTTCTTAGCAAGTTTAAGATCATTTTTATCAAGTGCCCATTCCAAAACAGCATTCATGGCAACACCACCTTTACTCTGAGCGAGTCTACATAACTCCAAGGCTCTATCAGGGTTCAGGTCAAGCTCAAGAAGCTTCAACACGTCTTGAGTCACAAAGTATGGATCTGCAAGCAGCCTGGCATTTACACCCAATAAAGTATGGTTAAGGTCAGTAGAAGGCCGTTTCTTTGAAACACGCTTGATTTCCATAAGAGCATCAAACACTTTGGCCGACATTGGGTTTGTGATTTGAAGACATGAAGGTTTAAGCTTAAAGAGATCAACAGTTTCGCCATCCTTAGTGGTTAAAGGAACAGAGTCGTATCTCAGCCTTAGAATAAGAAGGGCCTTTTGCTTTGATATTCCTTCGTTCTTCAGCAGGGTCTGAGCCTTTTGCTTCAAACGGGATCCCTTTCGTTGATATTGGGAATCGGACGACTTTTTGATTTCTCCAGTTTCAATAAACCGTTCGAGTTTCCACAGAACATTGGATTGTTTTGTTGCTTGGAGGATCTTGGATGTGTGAAGATATCGTTTCGGGACACTTTTGAACAGTAGCATCGGATTGAGGGGAAGATTAGAGGGGAAGGTTGAAGAGACAAAAGGGCAAAAGAGGAGGAAGGCTTCAAGAGTTCAAAGCGTTCAATATGCTCCAAAAGATGGTGTTGTTGGTGTTGGTGTTGTTGAAGTGGTAGACGGGAGGCATCTCATCGCACCCCACATTCTTACGATAAACAGGTAAAAGGAACTAAAAAAGGAAAGAGATTAGAAGACGTTTGTTTCGGATTTTCTATGGATTTTCTATGGATCAAAATGTTATTGTTCTTTACGTCTTTTTTGTTGTGTTTTGAGTCTTTATTGTCTTTATTGGTAATGATCCAAAGAACAGATTTCCGTGCTTTCGAAGTGGATCTTTTAGCAGATTTTGACACATTTACCTTTTGATTACTTCAATTTTTCATAAATTTTCATAAATTTTCATTGTTTTCCATTAGTTCCCTCAGAACCCGACGTTTCTTCTGTCCGATGACTTTCATACCTCCTACAACACCATCTAAGCTCTCTGTACGTCGAAAACCAAATTTTCTGAATTTCTTTCTTAATTCACCGAGAAAACCATCAAAAAAATCCATTTCTTCTTTTCTCTTTTTGTTACTGAACACTATCGATATCTCTACCCGATGACCTCATCTCTTCCCCCACAGTAACAACAACCACCACCAAAATGAATCAAAGAGAAAATTGGATCACACTACGACGCAATATCCACGATCACGTGGACAGAGCATCTTCGGGAAATATACCCGAAATAGGAAAAAATCTCCTTTCCTTGAACTTAATTAGGGGAAGAGGTCTTCTTTGCCGATACCTTATTGAGAAGACCATCCAGAACACCAGCAATGGCATACATTCTTCAGGAAGAAATTCTTCAAAAACTTCTTCATCCAACTCTTCAGTTTATGCTGCTATTGTATGTGTTGTATCATCACAATTCCCAGAGTTAGGTGAACTTCTTACTATTCGTCTAACTGTCCTATTCAAAAAAGCCTATATGAATAATGATTTTGGGAAAGTGTCTGCTTACACACAATTCCTATGTGAATTGACACTACAGAAGGTGGTGGAGGATGTCTTGATCTTACAGATCCTCCAACTATTGCTCGATAAAAGACCTCTGCCCGACAGTATTCGTGTATCGGAACAAATTCTACTTCGGGTGGGGGAACACCTCCTTAAAACGTCCCCCACGGCTGCAGATATGGTTTTTGGCCGACTTCGGACGCTCTTACAACTGGGCTCTTTCCCTGTATCAACCATACGTCGTCTCAGTGAACTTCTACGCTGTCGTCGAGATGGATTGTGCCTGGCCCTTGAACCGGGCTTGGATGTTGTACCTGAAGACGATAAAGAGTCATGTTTTGTCGATATGACGGAACTTCTTGACCCACAATTTGATCTTGACTTGTTTTCTGAAGACCCAGACTTTGAACTCTCAGAATCCATGTATGAGCAACTTAAGGCCGAGTTCTGGCCCGATGAAAAAAACCTGGCCGAAAAAGTGGCCGAAATTGTCGAGCCACAAGAGAAAGTCGTCGACATGACCGACTCCAAGTTACTCCAGAGCCAGAAAACAATCTATCTAACCATCATGTCCAGTATGTCTGCCGATGAGGCTGTCCATAAGCTCATGAGACTCCAAAGGAACGAAAAACTCTCCGATAACGTTCTTATTGATATGCTTGTGAAATGCTGTGCTCAGGATAAAACATATTCCAAGTACTTTGGAGTCATTGGCGAGAAGATGTGTCGTATGGGATCAAAATGGCAATCGACATTTTCGCTGCAGTTCCGGGAAAAGTACGATACAATTTTTCAATTTGAAGGCGCTCAACTCCGTAACATAGGAAAACTCTTTGGCCATTTACTTGCAGTTGATCTCTTGCCTTTGCCCGATACTATGGGTCATATTGTTTTGACAGAGTCAGACACCACTAGTGCTGGACGAGTGTTTATCAAATTTGTTTTCCAGGAAATGGTGGAGGAGCTCGGTATATCTGAGGTTCAGAATTATCTTAATGATCCTGTGGTCAAGCCTCATTTACGAGGGTTATTCCCCGTATCGGACGTTACCACTGCTGATTCAGATCATATTATGTTTTCCATCAATTATTTCACAGCCATTGGACTTGGTGTGTTGACTGAAGAAATGCGTTTAGTCCTTAAGGATCTTCCTCCTGAGCCACGTGGACGGAAGAGAACTCGTCGGTCTTCCACTTCTTCAGCAAGTTCTGGTTCTCTGGGCTCATACTCTAGATCCAGGTCATACTCTAGATCCAGGTCATACTCTAGCTCAAGATCGTATTCCAGGTCAAGGTCTAGATCAAGATCGTATTCCAGATCTCAATCTGGTTCTAGGTCCAATTCATTCTCTCGGTCTCCTTCCAGATGAGCAATAAAGCAAGCAGAAGGTAAGCAGAAGGCAAACACAAAGAACGAGGAAATAGAATGAAAGAATTTGAACCATTCGCCACAATTCAAATTGACGTAAACCCGCTATATGGAGTTTGGATAAGGCATCAACGGATACCGACAGTTTACAATGACACAAAAGATTTCTGTCAATTTTTGGCCCAAAGACTCTTTTCAGGGCTTTCAAGTTTGTTCAGACTCTTTTCAGAATCTTTTCAGGTCCTTTCAGATCCTTTTCAACAGGCTATTGTCTCTATATTAGGTGCATCTATAACTTCATTTATAGACACCGATTACTCAAAAAAAAAAAAAAAAGCAAATTGCAATTAAAAAGAAAGGATAATTTTGCCAAGAAAAGTCTAACCCCGGGAAAATATCCCCTTGATTACTTTTGATCCATCTTTTATTGGCTCTAGCCTGAAATGGACTGCAGAAAGACACACAGGGTCCTTTTGGAATATCCACAAAACTTCAGGATTCCAAGATCCAAATCATTCAGGCCGCCAAAAAAAAACTCTATAAATTTTTTTCGGAAGTATTTAAAATATCGGCTAATCGCCGGTGTTCCATGTTCGGAAACCCGAAAAATATCGCGGACTGCAGAAAACGCTCCCGATAGTAGCCGCTACCGCATCGGAGATATCGTTGGGTCTAACCAGCGACGATTGTGGCCAAAATATGCCATGAATTTGGGAGAAAAGAAATTGATTAAATTTTTAAAAAGGTCAAAAATTGACTTGGAACAAAAAAGCCAACGAAATCGATACGCATGGATGGTATTTACGTACCTTGAGATGGAGATATCGGAGGGATTGCTGACCACGTGACACGCACTATCCAATCAGTGGCCAGCAAATAATAATCTGCCGGCCCATTGGCATCGCGCCTCAGGGTATATAAATACTGGAAGGCGCCCCTCCACCTCATTCCCGGATTTTCTTCTTTCCACACACAATTATACAATGCCAGCTCCATTCGAAACCGGTTCCGAGGCCAAGGGTGCTACTCTTTTCAAGACCAGATGTTTGCAATGCCACACCGTCGAGCAAGGCGGTCCACACAAGGTCGGTCCTAACTTGAACGGTGTCTTCGGTAGACAATCCGGTCAAGCTGAGGGATTCTCCTACACCGACGCCAACAAGAAGAAGGGTGTTGTTTGGTCTGAGCAAACCATGTCCGACTACTTGGAGAACCCAAAGAAGTACATTCCAGGTACCAAGATGGCTTTCGGTGGTTTGAAGAAGGCCAAGGACAGAAACGACTTGATTACCTACTTGGCTAACGCTACCAAGTAAGCATATATTTAAAAGGATCGTGTATATATTTTAGACGCTAATGTATAAAAAAGTTATGAAGGACTTTTCTGTAGGATGGAGACCTGGAGCAAGGAAAAAGTGGAGAAGTTTTCTTTTTTACAAAACCTGGTGAAGATAGTCTATTCTGGATAAAGATGACGCCAAGAAATGGTGCCGTGAAGTAATGATGCCATGAAAAAGGTACACGTGGAGACGATAATTGAATCGACTGTTGAAGCCAGTACAACATAATGATGATCAAGATAGTGATCAAGATAATGATATAATGCTCAAGATAATGGTCAAGATAATGATCAAGATAATGATCAAGGTGATATGTTCGAAGACAATATCTCTTGATGCTTTCTCTTGATGCTTGCTGTTGATGCTTTCTCTTGATGTTCTCTCAGCTTAGATTGGGGATACTATCTCCACAGAAGTCTTATCAGAGCATGTTCCAATGGAATCATCTAATCTCCTCTTGAAGTAATCTCTTCTTCAAATACTCTCCTGTTCAAGTGTTCAAGTGTGATCGTTTTGTAGATGTGTCCGCAGTATGGCCATTACAACAACACCAACAAACAGCAAGCGAAGTTCAACGTGAATGAATCATCAATTTCCCAATTCGTACCGAAATTGAGCATTAGATAATTATTTTTTTCTCTCCAGGAAGTGTCCAGATCAGGTGTTAATCCTGTTCTTCTCAGTCAGCCAACCTAAACGGGCAATTCATAATGGGTCCAGTTTCCAATCACTTAGCTTGAGATATATGTAGTATACCTAAAGCTTTAGTAACGACTGAACATGTTTGTCTTCAACAATCATCTTGTATGGCACCGTAAAACCACTAAACTCCTACACCCAAACCACTAAACTCCCAAACCCCTATAAAACCGTAAATTTCTTAATTCCATCAAAACCATACAGAGAAGTCCCAAAAACCACCCGAACACATCTAGTTCATGGATATGCTCCATCCCCCACCTCTAAAAGTACATGACAATGGACACATGATAGAATGAAAACCCCCAAAGGAGCTAAAATGCAAAGAATCAAATAAAATAAATCACAGTCTAGCAATAGACCATTCAAACTCGACAACGGCAACTTCATCTGCTGCTTTTTCATCATAGTCATGCCATTCAGTATCTTCCAAATCAACGTCGTCAAATTTGGTACCGGTTTCGGCTCCAACACATTCCCAGCGACCTTCAGGAACAAACTCAGTGAAGTCAAGACCACGAGCATCTATTTCCAAGATATGGACCCAGTTACCGCTAGTTTCGCTGGTCAATTTGTCCTTGGTTCTGGTGATCTGCGCCGAGTGTTCACTCTTACACGATTTACAACGAAACACAAAACTGGCTTCCCCACGAGATCCCGATATATCATGTTGTTCAAACCGATTAATTGAAATTGGCTTAGGATGAACTTCTCTACAACTGGTACATTCGATTTTGAAGATGTACTCGTATGGTGATTGTGGGGTGTCTACGGGCTGGACGTCGGTGACGTTTTCGAGAGTTGCTTTAGCTTTGAGGAATAACTTGACCATTGCGGGGAACAAGGAAGATATGCGATGAAGAATGGGTGGGAAAGGCCTTGTATTTATAGTTTTTCAAGGGTAATAAGTGGCGAGGGGAATATGTATCTTGTCGTATGTGCAGGATTATTGATGTTGTAATAGATGATAGAAAAGGTATGATAAAATGGAGAAAAAATAATTTTTTAAAGTAGATTAATTTAATGTGAAGTTCGAATTACATGGTTTATAGATTTGGAGATGAATGAGTTGTTCTGGATAGAAATAGGTGGAGATATTGAACATACAAGAATGGAAGCCAATTAAGGCTTTGAATGATATTCTTAATTAAAAAAACATTTTAATGTATATAGAATAAACAACAAAAGTAAATTTTGTGAACTTTTGTGTTTCAGTCTAAGGAATCAGACATCAGTGGCCTAATTAGGCAATTTTCAAATTTGAAGTTACAACGAGAAATCAGGACAATCACTCATATTTTATTGAAAATTCGATTATGAATATAATACTGGAAAGTTTGGAGTTACTTTCTTAATCTTTATTGACATGCAAAGTTATTGGAATCGGAGATTATTGTTGATTATCTATTTTTCAAAGTCCTGAAATAAGTTAAGAAATCAAGGTCAAACCGGTACTTTGACGAGAACAGAAAACCTAAAAAACGTATCATTATCATACTAAAGCTTTCTTAATGTAATATTACCTCTTGAAACGCTTTTTCAGGGAAATAAATGTTAATAGAGTCTCTTGAAAAAGTAACTACTACCTAATCCTTAGGTGTCACTTTTTGATAAAACAAAAGAGAGAAACTGTAAAATTGTAGCAAAAGAAATAACTCGGAATGGTAATCTGAAACGAAACGTCTCGTTTTATCCATATTTCTGTGTATATGTCGTAAACTGATACTCCAAGATTCTCACAAGGACAAGCTATTCAAGCATCAAAATAAAGATGAAAAAATACAGTGAAAAAAATGCTCTCAATCAGGAAAAACAATAATTGCTCATAAATCTAACATCAACCTCTAATACTTGTACACAGATGAACTTTCCTTTTCGATCCACTTTCAAACAGTACTACAACAAAAAATGAACCAAGAATTACACCCCATAAACCCCACAGCCTCAAAATATAATATTTTTAAGATCGAAACGCCTAAATATCACCCTAACCCCAAATTCTGGTCAATGTTGACCTCTGTTTGCAATTACGGCCCAAATAGGAAATGTGATTACCTGCATCATGTTCACATACAGGAACACATACTGATGTATCTCAGAACCCACAACTACCAAGTAAAATACTACCCGTCTACACCTCAATTTGAACGCAAAGTTCGTCAAAAAAACCGTACTTCCTATATATAGAGTGCTGCTAAGGTTACGAGCACAGAGAATTACCGTAATTGGACAGAAAACGGGTCACGTGGGTCACCTTATTTTGGAACCTGTTCTGGACCATCTTTTAACAACCCCCCCAAAAGAAGACTAAAAAGAAGACTAAAAAGAGCTAATATAGGGATTTTTCAACTGGAATCCACAACAACCTTAGAAAAAGACTCCTAACTCCATAGTCCATATAAAGGGGCGTACTGACACAGAATAACAATCATGAGAGTAAAAAGCGGAACAAGGCGTGATGACAGAGGCGGACTCGTTCATAGACCCGGAGCCACAGGAAGTCGCGCACAAGATCAAGCGGATCGTCGAAAGCGCCGGTTACGGCCGGGAACAAACGCCCTCCGGGAGATCCGTCAGTACCAACGGAGCACCGATCTTCTTCTTCGGAAGCTTCCCTTCGCTCGGTTGATCCGAGAGATTGCCAATTCCATGACAACCAACGGTTTCATTTTCCAATGGCAAGCTGCAGCCATTTTGTGTTTACAGGAAGCCACGGAGGCTTATCTTGTGTTTCTATTGGAACAGACAAACTTGTGTGCGATCCATGCGCGTCGGGTGACGATCATGCAGCAAGATATTCAATTAGCTCGTCGTTTGGGAGGACGTATTTGATTTATTGTTGTATGAGGCTCTAGGACTTGAGCCTTTGAGCTGGGGCTTCTTAGGGAGGTTCCTCCAGAGCTTCCAAGAATAACCAATTTGCGTATGTGATGATGAGGAAATTGAAATGTCGGTTGCGGGGTGTATTAAAACAGTGTGTGTATGCCTTGTGACGTCTTCAGTTGACTATATCCATTGCAAATATCTAACTACAGATATCTAACTACAGATATCTAACTACAGATATTCAATGAAAGATATTCAATGAAAGGTACATTGATACAGAATATGTTCTGAATCTGATTGATCTTTGATCGACTTGAAGGATGGCTTCCTTGAAGTTGAGCCTTGTTGAATCAGAGGTGTACTACTGATGCATCGAAGGACCATTGCAATGTTCCTTTGAATCTTTCCATCTTCCTTTAAATCTTTCCATCTTCTGTGTGGTGATAAGAACCGTCCCGTCCGTGTTTTTCGTATCAACATTGGAATTGTCTTTTTGTCGGTACTGTTCTCTTTTTGGTACTGTTCTCTTTTCGGCACTGTTCTCTTGTCATTATATGGCACCAGCTCATGGTCAACATCCCTTTTCTTCATATTACCGTCATATTCGCTACATGATGCCTTTTGTACTAGGTTAACTCCTATTACTGCTGATCTCTTATCATATTATTGATAAAGCCATCGGCCAACTACCTTTTCAACTTCCCAACGTGGAACTTCTTTAAATGTATTTCTTTTATAAATAAATTGATAACAAACAACTCATTGTTACCAATCGTTACCAACCAATTACGTCAAAGTGTCCAATACCACACACATCGAGAAGCGCAAGTGGTTTAGTGGTAAAATCCAACGTTGCCATCGTTGGGCCCCTGGTTCGATTCCGGGCTTGCGCATTTTTTGTCAAATCCCCAAACAAACCCTTTTGGAATTATTTTTTTCAATCGGTCAATTCCTTTTAAACGACCAAATTAATTTTTCCCGTTTAAAATTCCCATTATTATTCACCCAAATCACAATAGTTCAAAGACCTGGCAATTTTCACACCCAGGGCTCAAGCCCTCACACATCACGTGCCTGCTGTCCCCTCTTCGCAGTGCTCCTGTCTCCCGCTGCTCTCTTAAAATTTTCCTAGAACTCTCCATTTCTTTCTAATCTTCAACAATCATCAGTCAACATGGGTAGTATGTAAGGCCAATCCCGTCTCAGAAGAGACGATTTTTCCCAAAGCAGCAGTGTTTTCCCCGCCGAGTTGTTCCCTTTTCACGGCCCCTCATTCCATAGTGAAATCCCTGAAAAGTACTAGTGAAGCAACAAAATACAACAGAACATAGACAACAAAGATTCAGCAAAGATACAAGATTGAAATTGAAAATATTTCCTTATTGGGATGAAATAGCCATCGAAAAACAATACGAAATTGTCTAATCATGCTTCAAGGATTGTGCTTGGAGCCTGGCGCTCTAGTGCCTTGAACGTTGTGCTCTGAAAAAGAGAGAATTCTGTGATTGTTTTTGTTATTATAGTGTTTTATCGGCACCTAGTGCAAACCGGATATTCTTTCAGACCATTTTTACTTCTTTGTTGTTCTTGTGTTTTGTTTTTCCTGTCCTTTTGCGTTGGTTGTGGTCCTCATCCCTGGTACAAAATTTTCACTGGACGGATCCGTGGAGTTAACAGCTTTATCAAAAGAAACACATAAACAATGGAACCAGGAACTAGAAGCATCTGGAAAAAAGCTAGATGAAACCTTATTTTTTCAAAAGCTTCTTTTTCTGATGACTTTCCTGGCGAACCATATGGCTGCTGCATTCACAAACTATATCAATACTAACAAACAGAGGGTACTCCATCTATGGGTAAGAGACACAACAAGTCTCACGTTTTGTGTAAGAGATGCGGACGTCGTTCGTTCCACGCACAAAAGAAGACCTGTTCTTCTTGTGGCTACCCAGCTGCCAAGATGAGATCTCACAACTGGGCTTTGAAGGCTAAGAGAAGAAGAACTACCGGTACCGGTAGAATGGCTTACTTGAAGCACGTTTCCAGAAGATTCAACAACGGTTTCCAAACCTCCATCGAGGCTCCTTCCGCTTAAGTCTTGTGTAATAATACAATTTATATGTAACGGTGTTTTAGATGTATGATGATTTGTCATAAGTGAGTGAATGAGTGTGATTATTTGTTTGATTTGATTTGTTTGTTATTGATTGTTATTGTTTTGATTTGAAGTTTAAGGTTGGTTCTTTTAAGCTTTCGTTATTTTGCGTTTCATTTTCATCTGAAAATTGGTCAATTAGCCTTTCTTTGCCTGAACTTCCATTGTTCTTTGATCTTTATTTTGTTTTGTTCTGGTGGTTTTGTTCTTGTAGTTTTGTTTGTTTGTTTGTTTGTTTGTTTGTTTGTTTGCTTGTTTGCTTGTTTGCTTGTTTGCTTGTTTGCTTGTTTGCTTGTTTGTTTGTTTGCTTGTTTGTTGGCTTGCTTGATCTCTGGTTATCACATCTCTCGAAACTCACCAATAAAGAACAAATAACAAAGATTCTAAAATCGTTTTAAAAGGAATGAATCGTCTTTCCCTTCTTGCCCGCTTCCACTTGCCTCGTTACTCTGTACTCCTGGCTTTCCAAATATCAACTATCCCTCCTGGCTTGTCATGTTATAGTACAAGTTATCAGCCTCCTCGTGATTAAGACAGATCCCGAGGATTTCCCGAGAAATCTCAATGGTTTCTGAATCATACCCAAACTCAAGACCATTGGCATAGTCAGCCTCTGCCTCTGCCATCTCTCCACTAGCCACGGCTTCATTATCAAATCGGTTGATATGGGCCAATTCACGACTTCTTAACTCACATTCTCTGTTGAAAACAGGAAGATCAAGAGCCCCTCGTTTTCTTACCTCCACCAATAACGCATGTGCATCAATAGATAGTGAATCTGGCCCAAACGCAATCCGCATAAGAACAACCAAAATTTCATATAAAGTTTCCGGATAAATGAGCGTATTGATGTTCTTGTGTTCGTCAAGAATGTAATAAAGAATCCTTACCAAGGTCCCTATTAGTTGAACCCGCATATAGATGTACGGGTATCGAGGCTGGTGAATCATGAGGTTCTGCTCAAAACCAATCACTCGAACAAGCAGCTTGATGTTTTCTTTCAGATTGATCACTTCTGTCATCCCAGAGACAATTATCCCTTCTAGGAGGGTGGCTATACGGATCCGTAAACTCAACAAGTGACAATCGTGGACTAGTTTCACTTCAAACGCTTCCTTTTCGGTATGCTTGGTGCTGTAGACGGGGCAAGGAACAGAGGTGAATGATGTGTTCACAAACGAAGGGAGCGTTTCTGGAACTACATCACTGAGAACTTTGAAGTCATTGTTGTTGCCAATGATTCGATTGAGTCCATAGAAGCTAAAGTCCGCCTTGATGTCAATATCCATAAGAAATGCCTTAATGAGTGATTTCACCAATGCAATGTTATGTTCTTTGTTTCCAGTAGCAAACCCAACTTCAGTTAATGAAGAGAAATAGATCTCCACGGCATTGAAGACCGTATTAATCTGAACAGTAGCAACAAACCGTTCGGGGTTTTCGGGAAGGATTCCATGTAAAAGATCGAGATCAAACACACGATTCAGCCATAGATCACGGACAAACTCGGCACCAAACAGCGTTGAAATCACCGACAAACATTCCAAAAGGTCAAGTCCCACCGTTAAAGTGAAATTCTCGAGTAACCGTTGCTGGTAAGTGACGTTTTCATGGCCCAAAAGAGCCTCTTCTTCTTCGTTGTTGAGCTGAAGCACAAATGTGAATCGTCTCATCAATTGGCTCAACTCTCTTATGAGTTTTGTCGTCAACAGTCCCGTCACCGCCAGCGGCTTATAACTCACAGCTGCATAGACTATAGATATGAGAAAAGGGACAGAAAGAAGCAGATTGGAGTTTCCGCCATGATATAGGTCCAAAAGCATATTTACAAGGGTTAGAACCTGCTCACAGAGCTTGGTAACTACTCCATCAAGACGGAGGTGTCTTAACAGTATGAAACGATCCCAGAGTTGGCTCAGAAGAGGCAAATTATCCACGATATGGAAGTTTGCATCCAATTCCACATTCTGGGGCACACAGATACGAGAGAGAAACTCCATGGATGTTCGGTCACTGCCGTTAATGGTATACTGCCATAAATGATGACATAGTTGCAGCCAATCGTCCTGAATCTGTATAGGAACTTCAGAAATAGTGGCAGGGGTACTATAACCAGAAGAATTCACCATTCCAGACGGCTTTGTAGAGCTACTAGAGCTACTAGAGCATTCCGTAGTTCTTCTGGAAACGGCATGGGAATTGGCCCCCATGAGCAGCAATCGGTCCAATTCAACGGAATTGGTTGCTTCCAGCACATCAACACCCGAAACAGGTAATTTCCTTCGCTTAGAAGTTAATGACTGGACCTCATTTCGGAGAAACCGCTTCTCATCTTCGAGTTTGTCTACAGACGATTTGAGAGCCTCAATCTGGTCTTTAGCGGTATTCCGAGAAAGGTAGAGTTCGTTGTTTAACCTTGAAGCTTCCTCACTCTTCAGTTTTTGTAAAGCTTCAAGTTGGGCACGTAAAATGGCGATTTCTCCCTGAGCTCTGAAGAGTTGTGGAGATGTGAGTGATTGGGCCGGTTCCGGGCCGGTTCCGGTGGGGCCAGCGGGCATTTGAGTCATTTGCATCAACTGCAAGACGGCCTCATCGTCATCGTCGTCAAAATCCGAGTCTGACATGCCTTTTTGGCGTTAAAAGACGTGGTATTGATTGATGTGGACGGTGTACTGTCTATATGCGTGTGATGGGTAATGCATACCCTCGAAATGACTGGCATATAACACAAACAACCAATTTATTCATGAATATAACGTTCTAATCCGGTCTATAAGGACACATGCACGAATTCTTAACCCATTTCCCACTATAAAGACCGGATATGCGCACCCTGCATATAAGAGACATCGCTTCCCTGGCCAATTCCGGGGGTGGAAAAGTCTCCCCCCACCGTAAACTCATCCATCGCCGTAATTCCAAGCTTCACGCAGCCGATTCTTATATTGAAACCAGTCCAAAATATGGCCAGCGTCAACAGTAAGAGCTCCTCCCAGAGCCAGCCAAAATCGGCCGCTTCTACCGCCCAAGAGCTGTCATCCCAGCAACAGTCACAAAAAAACCAATCAGACAATGTTCTGGCGAACGGATCTAACGGATCCCAAGGAAACACAGAAAACAACAACGAAGATGAAGTATCGCCAACACCTGCATCTTTCGTTCCATCCCGTCCTGGTGTTCTTAGCTCCAAAGACAAGGACACCAGAAGACTCGTGGTGGTTCTTTCACAAGCATGTTTGGAGACACACAAGATCGGCACAGGCGGCCCGGGCGGCGACAAGTATGCGCTTTTGAACTGTGACGATCACCAAGGGTTGTTGCGCAAGATGGGCCGTGACATTGCCGAGGCCAGACCGGACATCACCCACCAGTGTCTTTTGACACTTTTGGACCTGCCAATCAACAAGGAAGGGAAGTTGCAAGTGTTCATTCACACCGCACGTGGTGTTTTGATCGAGGTCAACCCTAGTGTGCGTATTCCACGTACATTCAAGCGTTTTTCTGGGTTAATGGTTCAGTTGTTGCACAGACTCAGTATTCGTTCAGTGAATTCCGAGGAAAAGCTCTTGAAGGTGATCAAGAACCCGATTTCTGACCATCTACCCACAAAGTGTCGTAAAGTGACGTTGTCCTTTGATGCTGAGATCCGCCGTGTTCAAGATTACGTCTCTACTTTGGATGACGATGAGAGTATCTGTGTTTTTGTAGGTGCAATGGCCCGTGGTCAAGATACTTTTGCTGACGAGTTTGTTGATGAGAAGATCGGTCTTTCTAACTATCCGTTGTCTGCATCTGTTGCCTGTTCCAAGTTCTGTCATGGTTGTGAAGACGTTTGGGGTATCATGTAAAGAAAAGATGACGAAAACGTGAAAGGTATGAACGATAGCGATGTATATTGAATGTATTTGCTGGAATTGACCTTTACTTGATGTTTTCTATTAGTTTTCTAATAGCTACCTCTGAGTTATTGATGAATAATTTCAGATTTGAGTTTTTTTTGAATTCTGCCTAATTCCGGACTCTTGCTTCCACACATAGTCCAATATTGCAAAAGTGTTGAATTTTTTTGAAAAGAGTGCTTTTGTATTGAAACATTGATATGGAGGTTGTTTGTATTTCAATTCGGATCCTCCCCTTTTCATAGTCATTCCGTTATGATCTGCCATCGTCATTGATAGCTCATTTGTTGATTTGTTGGATAAGACATGCTATTTTGTAATTGAAGAATTGAATTTTGCATCGTTTTGGGTTGTTTTTGATCATTTTAGGAAGCTGTGGACTGTTCCGGACTGTTACGGACTGACTTCTATCTTTATTTCGTTCAGAAAAGAGCTTGTACCATGAATTTTGCACCTGAATCCAAAAAAGGAAGGAGATCAATAATAAAGTGAAAATTTCATCACTCTGTAACCAAAAATAGTCCCACATTTCAGAGTATTCGGCCCTTTTTCATTGGATCTTGTCCAGTTTCCATCCACACTCAACCCCTTGAGAAAAGATCCAACCAACAATTCTTTCTTTTTGAAATTAATTTCCAAATAGTTGCTTTATTTACATTTTATCCCAATCAGGAAATCTTCCCGAACAGTGTATAAATACCCTCTGGTTTCCCCAGCTTTTGGCTTCCCATACCAACTACAACAGCTCCCTGTCCCACCGTCACCAACGAAAATATTGTACCAACGATCTATTCTAGTGGAAGAAGTGGTGTTATTATTGAATTCTACAACCTTTCAAAGTGATTTTTTTGGTCATATCCCCGCCATTTGGTTGGATTTTCGATATACTGAAGATATCATAAGAGCACACTAAAGTTGTCTTTGGAGACACTTTTTGGGTGAAAAATTGGTCCAATAACCTAAATTATTTAATTCTGATTCGTTTGATACCGCTTTTGAGTATATTCAATCCCTTTTGCCGTCGTCAATTGACTTCTTAAGCTCCACAAACAACATCAAGCCTCATCACCTGCAAAAACAACAATGACTAGTGTCGAACAACCACTAAAGAAAGGCTTTACCAATGATCTGCCGTCTAAAAATGCTATGATGCCATCCTCGAGCAAAAAATTCATCTCGTCGGACGATTTATATCGAAACTCTTCACAGTACCAAGTGTGGTCGTTCAACAGTTCCCAATTGGCACAAATGAGACAAAGTGCCAACGAAAAAGGTCAGAAAGAAGCATTGAAACGTTTTGAAGTCGCCAGAGCTTCTTCGGTGGCCGATAACGCTGCCATCTACGAACAACATGGAGATAAGCTCTCGGTGGACATGCTCCACTTGATCTCTGCCCAAGAAGAACAAGCCTTTCTCCGATTTATTTGTCTGCAAATCATTCAGATCTGCGCCCATTTTAATATGCCTACCCAGGTGAAGGCCACAGCTATGGCGTTCTTTCGGAGATTCTACTTGATTCACTCTGTGATGGAGTACCGGCCCAAGAACGTGGCTTATACGATTGTATTTCTTGCGGCGAAACTGGAAAACTACTTCATTTCTATTGAATCGTTCTCTTCTCGAATCCCAAAGACAAAACCGGCAGACATCTTGGACTTGGAGTTTGTAGTGTTGCAAACACTTCAGTTCACCCTTCTTGTCCATCATCCCTTCCGACCATTATGGGGATTTTTCCTTGATTTCCAAAATGTTCTTCTTCATCCTAGTCCTGTGATGTATGACGTTTCAGTTGATACACTTGGCCGACTCTACGATCAAGCCAAGGCCTGGCTTAATGATTATACCTTGATTTCCGATGTCTCGTTTCTCTTTACTCCGCCACAAATAGCATTAGCTGCATTCTATGCATGTGACAAACGTATAACTGAACGATACTTACGGCTCAAGTTTCTCGAGCTGGCCTCGTCTAGCGATCAGGATCTGGGTGTGATACAAAATCCGACTCTGGAAAACCAAACCCAGGAACTGAACCAGAGCCAAACCAAAATGAAAAAACAACAGGAATACGACCTTTTGGTCAGAGAAATCGAAAAATGTATCGTGGAAGCTCAGAGAGATGTTGCTTCTTCAAGAGAAGAGAGTGCTAAGATCGATGAACGCTGTTTCTTCATCCTAAGCCCGGCAAAGTTGTTGAAAAAGAAGATAAAGGCCTTGAGTGCTCAATGATTGATAATTTCATGATGGAAATTTCCTTTTACGGCTTCCTGGATGTTTGGATGTTTCTGTTTGTTCCTGATTTGGAAGTTTTGTTGCGGCCAAAGATTCAAATGTTCCAAAATAACAGCACGAAGAGAATTGTTTCAGATTTTAGAACCTGTTAGTTTGGTTTCTCTCGAAATCAACTCTTTTGCTTTCTCTCTTCTTTCTTCTGTCTCTATAATATATTAATGATCATGCTATGTAGTTTTGGTTGGGACATCCATAACACCTTCTCTCTCCAAAACTTTCTTAATCTCTTTGAACAACATCCGGGAGGTTGTCTTAGATCCACGAACATGGGCACAGATCAATTCCGATCTCTGGTCACCATCAACAGCATTGATCTTGATACGAAACTTGCTTGCCTTCAGGTTGAAAGAGTTACTGCCCGATACGGCACCAGTAATGTTGAAGCCTTCCATATCTTTCCTCAACTCTTTAACACCGTAGTTACGCCACAGATCAAGGAGGGCGTAAAGAGCTGTCATGATTTCTCTCTTTGGAAGAATCGTAGCATATTTCTGAACCTCTGGCTTTTGAGAACTAGAGAAGATTCTCGAGAAAAGTCCACCTTTCTTCTCTTCCAATGAGTTGGTTCCGGAGTTTGCTGGAGATGGCAATTGTTGTGGGTTTTCAAGCGACTTCTTCGTGCCCCACAGCATTTTCCGGAAAACAGAACGGCTTCTTTTCTCTTCAGGGAGGTTTTCCTTCCGGGATTCTTGCAATGCTTTCCTCTCTTGTGGGTATGGCTTCTTTGGTTCGTCTCTTTCCTGTTGCAACTTGCTTTTGCTCGTGATCTTTGTTGAACTGAATGTCTCATCACTGGCAAAAGTCATGTCCGAGTGGGAGTGGGCAAGATCACCATATTTGTTGGAATCAAGCATGTTGAGCTTATCCTTGTTGGGTATAAGCATGGTAGCAGCACTAGGTTGATGTGCACTAGCACGGTTTGCATTGGATGCTGTCTTGTGAGACTTGTCCAGATCTGGCAATTTAATGTTTTCAAATACATCCGAAGGTCCGGATGCTACTCTTGGCTCTTCTTCAGAGAATGTGAAGTCTGCTGCATCATTGGCAAGTTTGCTCTTATTGGATTTGCTTGTACTCATCCCAATGCCAATACCAACACCCTTTCCTGAATGTTTACTGTCTTTGCTTTGGCGAGAGTTCCTGTTTTCAATTTGGCTTTGACCATTGGCTGCTTTGTTGGTGTTTCCTCGGCTGCGGGTAGTCTTCTCGTTATCCCTAACGGGTCCCACGTCCAACATCAGTTTTGGTTTGTTAGATGTCGACACCATGCCCTTCCCGCCATAATATGATGTCCTCTTATTGGCCAAGTGCTCGTCCATATCCATCACGGAGGCTATGTCGGCACGATCATCATCCAACAACTCTCCATCAACACGGTCTAAACGATCAGCAAAACTGGTACGTAATTTAGGCATAGTTTTCAAATGCTCGACTTCGGCCAATTCCTCATCATCTAGGTCTTCACGATGGGTATCAAGAATACTGTTGAGGTCTCTGTACAGCTCTTTTGTAGAACGGATAGAAATGAGGGAGAGCCGCTTATAATTGCCAAAACCACCTTTCTGTGAAGCCTTCGAGGTGCTGACCCGAGCAACCTTGGGAATTTGCACCTCGTCAATAAGAGTACGTCTGTTGTTCTGTTTTTTCGTGCTGACAGAAACTCGCTTTGCTCCATCGTAATTGAGTTGGCTGTGAAGATTAAACTGCAGATTCAAAAGACGCAGCTTACGTATTTCAGACATGTAATCGTCACTCAAATTGACATCGTCTTTCACATGAAGTGGGAGCTCGTAGCCATCACTCATTTGAGAAGTGTATCTTGCATCGACATCATCAACAACAGAGACCATCAGCTCACGATTAGCTTGTTTCCGCTCACGCTCGAGATCGGCATATTCAGCCTCCAAAGCATCATAAGCTCTTGTGATTTCCTTGTTCTCAAAAGCTATCCACAACGGATCGAGTCTCGAAACAGGTCTCCGAGACAAAACAGGTGTCTGACGACGACGAGGTATAGGTTGGGTAGCCGAACGGCGTTTGAGTCCCTCCAAGTCGCTCATTGTAAGATCGTCTATCTCTCCTGCTCTAGTGTCTGAAACTGACCGGCCCTGGCTTTTAGAGCCACGTTTTGGCTGGACAAGTTTGCCGAATTCGGTTTCACTATTGGGGGTTTGCTCGCCTTTTTGCTCGGTTTCAGCATCATCCTCCGTCACGATGATATGCAACTTTCTCAGTGATAAAATAGATTTTCTGTTTTGACGTTTGGTCTGTTTGGCAAGTTCACGACGAGCACGAAACTCGGCTTCGTGTTTTTTGCGCTCGACTTCCATCAAGGCCTCATACTCACGGGCTTTTTTCTCTTCCTCGTCAACAAGCTTCTCGTCCTCTTCATTGTAGGCCTCGTGGTTGAAAATCTTGTCACAAAGAGTTGCAAATGTTGCAGACGTACGCTTCGTTTGCTTGTCCATGTACTCCCAATCACTCTCAGAAGATAATTTGGCGTAAGTGGAAAGAAGTTTGACAGTAATGGAATTACGCTTGAGTCCTGTGATCGATTGTCTGAAAGACTTGCGTTTGCCAGCGTTGGCGATATTTTTTCCTGCGGCATTTAAACTACCCAAAGCCTGCTTTGAACCTGAACTGATCATCAGCATGCGCTTCTTCGTCTTTTTAGTCAATTTTGGGGCTTCGGCGAGGGTCTTAGTGTTTTCTGCAACTTGAGCTTTCCCTTTCTCTGGTGCCTTATCTGTTTCATGATCAGCTGCCGCATAAATAGAATCCTTCGAAGGTAGCGTTGGTGGAATAGATAAAAACAGAGCATTTGTTAAAGTAGCCGCTCCTCCGGCTGAGATGATGTCATTGTAAAGATTGCGCGGAAGTGGATCGTCATGTCCACCTTTTCCACGGTAGCTCTGGCGTTTACGAGGCAGTTGACGGGCGTTTTTCGTTGGAGATTTGTATGGGGAATTTTGCACACTGGAAGGCATCAGATCACGTCCATTGTTTTGTGCTCTTGTGCCATAGCGTTGCTGAAACAGAACAGGCCTGTGATGGGGGTTTGATGCACTAATATAGCTCGAACGGTTGTTTCTTTTGGAAGCAACTGAATGCGTAGATGTCAGGTTAACCATCTTCTTCCGGGGAGAGAAAGATGCACCGTGGCGCTTCGAATTTGCTTCAAGAGCTTGTGCTTCGTCCTGGTTGTGTCTGTACCTAAGAAGAAGAGCGTAGAATGTCTTTTCTGGGTTTGAGCCATCCTTTAAAAGGCAGCGAATGATGTCTTCTTCTGGACGTTTGTTCCACAAGATTAGCAAATTTTCCAATATTTGACGGTCGATGTTTTTACGAGATCCAAGAGAGCGATGAGCTGTGTCTGGATGAGGCAAGGACTTGACGGATATAAGGTCTTCGTTAGGAATGGCATACTTGGCCAAAAGACCATGGCTCAAGACCTGAGAAGTCGAGATACGATCATTTGGATCAACGGTGAGCATTTTCCAGATAAGATCCTGGGCTTCTTTGCTCAACTCCAGTGGCATCTCGAAGGTACCAGCTTGAACTTTAAGCAACAAGTTACGGATGTTCTCATCGTCAAATGGCAATCTTCCTGTCAAAAGGGCGAATAAAATAACACCACATGACCACACATCGGAGGCTGCACCATGATATTTGAGCCCCAGAACGATTTCTGGCGCAGCGTAATGAGGCAGGCCACACGAAGTCTCCAAGAGCTTGCCGTTACTTTCAAGAGCAGCCATGCCAAAGTCGGCAAGTTTGACATTCAAGGAAGCGTCAAGCAATAAATTTTCAGGCTTCAAGTCTCTGTGACAGATTCCAAGAGCATGACAGTAAGCAGTTCCCAAGATAATCTGACGGAAGTATTTGACGGCTTCTTGTTCGTGAAGAGGACCACGCTCTACGAGCAAGTCGAACAATTCTCCACCTTCAACGTATTCCAAGACTAAATATAGAGCTTTAGATGTTTCCCATACGTCATAGAGACGCAAGACATTGGGGTGGGTTAAAAGTTTCATAATGATGATTTCTCTCTCAATCCCGTATGGGAGACTCGAGGGTTCGAAACTGGCACCATTACCATGATCCGTATGGTCGCCCAATTCAGATTTGCTGACCACTTTGACGGCAGCCTTTTGGCCTGTGGTTTGATGCACACCAAGCAAAACACGGCCTGTGGCACCACGGCCCAACGTTTTCCCGAGTTTCCACGGGCCGATTTTCTGTGGATGGGAATGTGTTTGTGAATTAGTGGACAATAGCGAAGGTTGTCTCGATATCATTGTAGTTTTTAGTTGATAGTTGGTAGATTGGTGTTACAAACTAAAAATGTGCTGAAAAAGCGTAATAAAACAGGAAATTTGTGTGTACGGAGGGTAAAGGAGTGGGTGTGGGGGCAAGGGTATCAAAACAACAAGATTCACTTCACTTTGGATAGTGATAACTTGAAGAAATCGACTATAGGCGTCGTTGAAACTGTCTCTTTGGTTTGAAAAAAGTACAACTATAGGTACTGTCCAAATACGGCAATGGTTGTGAGCCCTGGTTTAGCTCAATCGGGAAACTAAATCACAGAAGTGGAAATAAAATTGTCCGCAGAAAACGGTATAAAAACAGCGAATGATTTGTGACTAGGAAGAAGTTGTGGAGGATTAAATATAATAAGTGAAAATGAGAGACGGGTTATTGTGCTTATATGCAGTACATTGTCGCGTCGCGCATCGCCAGGTACGTTTGCAGCCCGATAGGAGGCGATGGGACTTAAAGAAGCAGCGAAGATACGGGAAGCAAACTGGGAGGAAAACGTTCGAGAGGCAGGAAATAATTGCCTGATTAGGATAATTTATCCCTTGTTCATCGGTGTCGTCCCTGTGTAACGAACGCGCCGAACAGTTTCTAATTTAAGACGTGACTGGAGAACCACCTACGGTTAGAAGGCGCTTCTATTTGGTCACGTGATATGATTTAAAGTTGACACAACGGCTGTAAGTTTAAATACGAGCTCGCGTGGTTGGCCAGAACAGGTAATTGGATTGCCGCTTTGGGAAGGCTGATCTATTTCCATGGACCGATTCTTCGATGCACATCTGCAAATATTCGCCCGCCTCGAAGTAAAGTTCCCCGAAATAGTCTGGATTTGTCCACGGGGAACATCAAAGATTAATGGAAATGGATAGTTTCTGTTTTGAAACGAATGTTTTCCAGCGATATAACTTAGCAAAGTGTGTTTTAACAATTTTCCAGTAGATATTGCTGAAGTTTTTTTAGAGAAAGGGGGGAAATTGCATGCTTGAGGTGTTTTTTGGAGTTTTTGACGTAGTGTCTCTAAGTAGTGTCGAAGTAGTGAAGTAGTGTCTAATTCGTGTCTTCATGTAGATCAGTCGGGGTAATTTCGCTTTTATTTTGCGCTTTTTGGACGTTGTTCATTGGATTTGACAAGCAATTTGAAATTTATGTCTCACCAGTGGCCATGCCATTAAAATCGATGGCTTCTTTGTGTTTAGGGAGTATTCAGTTTGAACTTGAATCAGGTAAAAGGGTTGTAGTTAATTTCTTTAGATGATTAAAGTTGTAGTTTAATTATTTAAGATCTTGGAAGGAAATGAAGAGTTTTTCTGTCAGTTGCTTCATTCCGGGGGATGTGTGTGATTTCAATATTTCATTAGTTCAAGCTTATATTTCGTTTCAAGCTAATGCTTCACTAATCGAAGATTCTTCTAATTGTTGAAAAAGGTGAATTATAACTTCTGAAGTGATAGGTATCTAGGAACATTGAACTTTGGTTCATGTTGACGGGTACCTCTTTCGTTGACGGGTACCTCTTTCCGTTAAAGTAAACCGTTATAGTAAAGCTTCAGAGAAAATCTTAAAATGATTCGTTAGAGTTATCTTAAAGTAGAAGATCTTCAGAATAGTCTTCTAGTAATCCAAAATCATACACTTGACTATTACCATCACAGATCCAAGAATCCAAATAACTTTAGTTTCTGCTAATATTAAGTATACTCCAACAGAATTCAATCTTGAATTTCGAGAAACTTAATCCCGAAATTGTTTGGATTAGGCAACAGACCTTGGTTTTCAGAAACTGTTCAAACTTCAGAAAATCAGATATAGGAAAACACAGAAACAAACCAAAAAATCAACTTAGCACAAACGACCACTTTCTTTATCCCCAAATTATTTCTGATCCATTTCAATGTTTGCATCTTGTTTGGATCTCGTCTGGATGTGGAACCTATATCTTCCAGCCGTGAACACTCCGAAATCAACAATTACCAAAAACCTTCTCAATCTTGAATCTTTTCCATTACATCATCTTCTATTTGATTCGATATAATTCGATATTTCTTTCAAAACCACTCATTCTCTGTACTAAGCTTGTGGCCCACCCAAACAAGTTAATAGAGACGCCAAAAATCACCAATTTCAACGAAAAAAACGTCCGAATTAAATATTTTCCTTAATTTATCTTCATTTTTCAACAAATATAAATCTCTTTTCAAGCAAAACGGCTCATTCTCGGTCCTAACCCTTCCAAGCTACTAACACATCCAAGAGTAACCAAAAATCATCCAATAAAAACCGAAAACATACCAAACCAAAACAAATCCTTAAATTTTCATCTCTTTCAATCTAAATAATCTCCAAATTCCCCCAAAATGCCCACCCTGCAATTCCTTTCTCCTTACTTTTACCCTTCCCCAGCCAAAGGTATACCCATCATGCAGTCCTCCTAGGTCCATAATTTCTACCAACACGAAAACCCCTCCAACAAACAATAACATGTCCCTGTGGGTATCTACATTTCCTGGATATAGTTCGCTTATGACCCGCGTCAAACGCATAGTCGGCGGTATCAGTCGAACGGGACCCGTTCCGCCACACATCGGACTCATCATGGATGGAAACCGGCGCTTTGCCAAAAACAACCATATTGAACTCAAAGAAGGACATAATATGGGGTTTGAAAGTATGGCTGCTGTTTTGGAGCTCTTGTATGAATCGGGAGTCTCTTGTGCCACAGTTTATGCCTTTTCAATTGAGAATTTCAAGCGTCTGAAGACTGAAGTGGACTGGTTGATGGACTTGGCTAAAGCTAAGCTTAAACAGATGAGTCAACATGGAGAGTTATGTGATCAGTATGGGATTCGTATTTGTATTTTGGGAAACTTTTCTTTTCTTGAGTCGGGTGTCAGAGAGGTGCTTTTAGAGATTATGGAGTCTACGAAACATAATTCAAGAGCAGTTCTTAATGTATGCTTTCCATATACTTCACGAGATGAGATGACGAATGCTATAAAACGCACTGCGGCTTCTTTGTCTGCTTCTACTGCTTCTACTGCTTCTACTTCTATTGTTGATATAGTAGATGAGGCTCTTCTAGACCTGCTCATGTATACCTCAGATTCGCCGCCTTTGGACCTCTTGATTCGGACAAGTGGAACTTATAGACTCTCGGACTTCCTCTTGTGGCAATGTGTTCCTTCTCTGTGTGCCATTGTGTTCAGCGACAAGCTTTGGCCTGAATTTACTCCATGGGATATGACAAAGATTCTTCTCACATGGAGCTTCAATAAGTATTGGTATGGTCATGGAAATGGTCAGACCATCCAACGTGTGATGCCGGAAAAATCCATGGATGACCGTTCAAGCGATAATCTGAAAAGTCCATCTGAAAAGTCTTTCTGGGACGACTGTCTGCCTGTACCATCTTCAGTCTCCTCTTTCAAGAGGTTTGCATCTCCAAGCATTGCTAGTGATGATACAGTTTCATCTAGGCACTGATTGTGATAACTTCCCATTTTTGGTCAGTAATGTGTTAAGTCATCAATCAAGGCACAACTGACGTCAATCATGTTGTACCAGGAAACAAATCACATCAGGACGAGATATTATCATACGATAATTCTTGTAATCTATCTGTGTGCATCGATTGAATGTTCTTTTGATTGACCTTTCTTTTGGTTGATCTTTCTACTGAAACTCTACTGATTGATCTTTCTTATAGCTGATCTTTCTACTGGTACAACCCTCTATTGAATGGTCTCTCTTTTGATCTACCGATCTCTTTTGATCTACTGATCTCTTTTGATCTACTGATCTCTTTTGATCTACTGATCTCTTTTGATCTACTGATCTCTTTTGATCTACTGATCTCTTTTGATCTACTGATCTCTTTTGATCTACTGATCTCTTTTGATCTACTGACTGAACATTCTTCTGACATTCTACGATTATCTCTGTTCACAGCTCGAAATCACCAACGCATCAAAACCAAAACTATGATACAAACAAAACTTTTCATAATTCATAGATGCCACTTCAATAAGGATCTCTTTTTGGCTTCTGCATGAACATTCTCCTTACAGCCAGATCTGGACCAATAACGGACCTAACAGGGCTCTACCGAAAAGGCTTACCCAAACGAGTTACCTTTCGAACTGTTTATTGTGACATTTCGATCGCTCAACATTTTTCAACCAACGTGTTTTTGAATAATTGTTCAATTATTACAATTATGAAATCTTTTCCTGCAGGCAGACGGTTGACTCACCCTAACTTCAGATCTACAGAATTGTGAACACCACTGTTCCTCTAACCATGGATTTAGTTAACCATCTTCCAGACCGTTTATTGTTTGCGGTTCCAAAAAGCATGTATATTCGGAGCCGATGACCGGACTTACGGTCTCTTTCGGTCTCTTTGAGGAGGTTTTATTGCGCCTGGAGGAAAAACCTCGAAGGGTCCTCTGAATTTGACCAAAAACAATCCGGATTAGGTTAAAATTACCGACTCCCGTTGGAAAATGGTCCAAAAACGGGTTTTCGGGTTGCTGATTGGTCAGGTCAACCAAAAAGTTCACCTATGTTCGCTGACCTTTTCTTCCCTACTCTCCATTCTCCTCCATTCTCCTCCATTCAATATACTAACAGATAGAGGGACGTTTATATGAAAAATGCTGCAATTTGCTTGCTGGCGTGGACATTCAGTTCCGTCGTAGTAACCGTCTAGACATTGCATTGTCTACCAACATGCCTGTGGCACTCATTTTCTTGCCAGCCGCCGATATTCCAACCTTCGTTGGCGAAGGTAAGTGTGACTTGGGTATCACGGGTTTAGACCAGGTTAAAGAAGCCGACATGTTCGATTCTGTTCTGGACTTGTTGGATTTGCAGTTCGGTAAGTGTAAATTGCAAGTCCAGGTTCCTGAAAATGGACCATATGACCATCCTGGACAGTTGTTGGGTAAGAAGATTGTCACTTCTTTCACCAAATTGTCAGCCGATTACTTCAACCAATTGGAGGAAGCATCCAGTGAAAAGTCAGAGAAAACCATCATCAAGTACGTGGGAGGATCTGTGGAAGCATCTGTTGCTTTGGGTGTTGGAGATGCCATTGTCGATTTGGTCGAGTCTGGTGAGACCATGAAGGCTGCTGGCTTGAAGGCCATTGCTACTGTTTTGGACACTTCAGCACACTTGATTTCCTCCAAGCAACCGAGATTCCCTGATTTGGTCAAGACCATCTTGAACCGTTTCGAGGGTATCATGGCTGCCAACCGCTATGTCTTGTGTAACTACAATGCTCCAAGATCTATTGTTCCTTCTGTTTTGAAGATTACTCCAGGTCGTCGTGCTGCCACTATTTCTACTTTGGAGAAGCTGGCTGACGATGCTGAGGAATGGGTTGCCATTTCTTCCATGGTGGAGAAGTCACGTATTGGACATGCCATGGATGAGTTGAAGAAGGCTGGAGCAAGTGATATTTTGGTGTTTGAGATTAACAATTGTAGAGTATAGACATTATAGAGAAAATAGAGATTTGAGGGTATTCACTGTTTCTCTATTCGAAAAGGATATCAAATGTTGGAAATTTCTAGAATATAATAAAGCATTTGTTTTTCTGGATATGGTTATAATAGAAACCAACTCAATTATTGTTTTCATCGGTCTTACCTCGTATTCTGACTGTCTATTAACTCTATTTACGAGATTGAGATTTACGAGACTGAGATTTACGAGCTTAAAATTTACGAGATTGACATTTACGAGATTAAAATTTACGAGATTAAGATTGAGGAGATTAACATTTACGAGATTACGAGATTAACTGTAAACTTTACTGTTCTTCTTGCAATAAACGTTATAATTAGAACAAATACAGTATGTTCTAACGGATTTCGGGCGTTGAACAAGAAACTTTTTGAAAAACTTAAATTGAAAGTCTTTTTACAGAACTTTAACGTATTCTTTTACTGGAAGAGTTACTTTGGACAGCTTCATTGATTTTCAAAAGATCCAAATAGTTACCATACTAGTTTGCCAACATTCCGTCTATTAACTTCTATCCCAAATAGTTACTTTATTTTTATCCGCCGTCATCTTACATTTTTTTAGCTTCACTGTAATACATACTGTACTCACAAGGCCCTTGACTGGTATGTTGGTGAGTTAAAATTGACTTTGGAGAATCGACTTTACCGAATATTTAAGGTTTATTCAACGGTTAATGGTAACTTTAAACTTTAAACTTTAAACTCACTCTTAAGTTTAACCTTAATCTACCAACAACGTTCAATCTTAATCACATCAACACCGACTACAAACAAGGAATATATTGTCGACCTTGACTAGAAACAGAAACTTGGCAGCAACTTTCATCTTTGGGAAATTTTGGATTTGTGAAAATAGATAGATTGGTAGAACTGACAATGTTGAACTGATGGAGCTGATAGAACTGATTGGGTAGAAAGACTGGGTAGAAAAACAGCGGACCAAGGACATAAGGGAATGTTAAACCAATGAAACAGAACCAGATACAAAGTATGATAAACACGTAATGTTTCTGTTTCTGACATGTTTGGAGAAACATGTTCAAGATTAGATCAGGGTTCCTTATCGAAATTCCAGAGGCAATTCAAGAACAAACCTTGTCGAGTCTGTTTAAATCAGCTTTAATCCATTTAAAATAATTATAATGATAAGTAAGAAGGAGATCTCAACAATTCTTGAGCTACTTATGCAAGTATTGATGTTCTGGCTATTGTACTGGCACTTAACAAGAGCCGCACCCAAAAGAAACCCTTAATGTTTGTAGTTTTTTAAAGAAAACAAATTTGGTTATATGAAAAAAGCTCTTTCAAACTACTTAGGATTAGGATTAGGAGCCAGGTAGTCTTCCTCTACTTCCAATGACATAGAACCCCCTCCCCCTCTCTTCTTTTTATTTTCTGTTTCTCTTCTGTTACTTCTATTTCGTCTTCCTTTTATTTTCTGTTCCTTTTCATTATATTATATTGTCTTATTTCTTCTTTGACGAGAAAGATGATACAACACCTAAAAATGTTCTTGAGAGGTACTAAGCATCAGAATATGATTATGAAGCAAAATTCTACTCTTATCAATACTCAAAATGAACTCCAAAACCAATTACTGTTAATCTTTTTCCATTTAACTCAGAGTTCTTTGAGATTATACTCTCAGTGAAGTTGAAGATGGAAGCGATGTATCAGTCAATGGCATTTACATATTGCTTGAAAAGTTGATCAATTTGTTTATTATATATTAAATTTCAGAGCGTAATCGTTTTTTTCGTTTCAGTGGTTTACATTCGTTCAAAGTTGGCTCAAAGATGGATTTTCAAATTTGGGTTAAGCCCTCGCTCCTAACCCAGAATTGAATGAAATTCAATTGAAGATATCCATCAAATTTAAAAGAAATTGATCATGATTAAGGTCTGTTAGGTCTTGAATCCACCTAATCCTGTAGAGTCGTTTCTTTAATCGTAGTATCTCCAACAGAACAGGCATGAGTATGATTGAGGACACTTTTGGTGTGATTCAAAAGAAGTTTTGGTGTGCTTCAAGAAAACTTGTATTTTAAAAGAATACTCTAAATCTGATTCAATTTTGGTTCAATAGGAGCAACAGCTATGACCTAACCGACAAGATATGAAAGCTGTGTCCAAAAACTGAAGACTTTCAAAGCTTCTGAATATGAAAAGTGTGTTATTTAAAAACAACCTATTTCTGAAGCAATTGACTTTCAGAAATGGAAAGTCCTGATGGTTTCTATTGGGTCTATGGTCAATGTACGAATGAAACTGCACGAAATCGTTTGAATTTAGGTGATAAGGTATTAGAAGTAAATTGTTGATATTTTCAAAAAACTGTCACATTCTCTTTTGTTCTCTCTTCTGCCTCTGGTCTCTCTGCCTCTGGTCTCTCTGTCTCTGGTCTCTCTGCCTCTGGTCTCTCTGTCTCTGGTCTCTCTGCCTCTGGTCTCTCTGTCTCTGGTCTCTCTGCCTCTGGTCTCTCTGTCTCTGGTCTCTCTGCCTCTGGTCTCTCTGTCTCTGGTCTCTCTGCCTCTGGTCTCTCTTCCCACACTTCCTCTTCCTGATCAATCCTATTCTATTCTATTATTTTACTTCCTTCCCCTCCGTCCCTCCTTCCGTCCCTCCATCCTTCTCTCCATCCTTCCCGTCCCTCCTTCCGTCCCTCCATCCTTCCCTTCAAATACAACAAGAAAACAATCAAAACAAAAAGCCCTCAAAAAAACTTCAAAAATCCCTAAAAACCTTCAAAAATCCCTTAAAAATATGCCCTTTTCACTCACTTTCCCTTCATTCCCCTCTTTTTCCACCACCTTCCCTCCCCCACCTCCACACTACAACTTATCTTAACTATCCACACCTTCTTCCTCCAATCTACCCCCAATCGACCCCCAATCTATCCCCATCGACCCCCAAAATGTCAAGAGAAGACCCCCTTAAAGCAGAAAAAGATTTCTCCGCCACCCTCGATGAACAACTCCCCCTCCTTGACAAATTGCCCTTCAAAGAAGCCATTGAAAAGTATCTTGTGTTGGAGAAACAGATCCGTCAATCGTCCGACTTGCCACTGAGTAAACGAATCCTCGTCACCATTGTCGATACCTTGGTTCAAAACTATGATTGGCCCACTTTAGATGAACTTGTTGTTGTTTTGTCCAAGAAACATGGTCAGATGAAGACTGCCATCCAGGTGATGATTCAGCAAGTAATTGGCCACCTTGACAAGTTACACAATGACCGTCAGGATGAGTTGTTGCAGAAAATCGCCCTTATCGATACTATCCGTACTGTCACCGACAAGAAAATCTTCGTTGAAGTGGAAAGAGCCCAGGTTTCCCGTCTCTTGTCTGATATCTACTTGGCCCAAGATAACTTAGACAAAGCCACTGATATTTTGTGTGATTTGCAGGTGGAAACTTACCTGATGATGGCTTTTGACACTAAGGTCGAATATATCTTGCAACAAATGGCTTTGACATTGCAGAAACATGACTATGCCCAAGCGAAGGTCTTGAGTAGAAAGATCTTGATGAAAACCTTACTGAACTTCCCCAAAGCCGATGAATACAAGGCCGCCTACTTGCGTTATCTCTTGCAAATCAGTGCCTACGAAAAGGATTACATCACCAGCGTTAAGAACTCCTTGCTCCTCATGGACCTTCCAGCCGTGAAAGAGTCCGACGACTATAAGGATTTATTGGTCTCCATTGTCTACACCATCATCTTGTCTCCATTTGACAATTACCAGCTGGATTTGATTCATAAAATCAAGAGAAATTCTGTATTCTCCAAGAATGTCTCTGCTCAAGTTTTTAAGTTATTGGAGATCTTCACCACAAACGAAATCATCCAATGGAGCAAGCTTGAAACTGATTACCGTGACTTGTTCTCTCAATCCCCAATGTTCTCTGGCAACGAAGAAAATACAAAAAACTTACAGAGACGTGTGATCGAACACAACCTAAGAATCATTAGCAAATACTACTCGTTTATTGAGTTGAAACGTGTGGCCCAATTGTTACAATTAGATGAAGCTGAAGCTGAATCTCACATCAGTACCTTAGTCAACCAGGGTATGATTGTGGGCAAAATCAACCGTCCCCAAGGAATCGTTAAGTTCGACAAACACGATTCTGCTTTGGGTGAGAAGAGTAGCGAAGACATGAACGAGTTGTTGAACAACTGGGTTTACGACATCGACAAGTTGTTGGATGAGGTCGACAGCATTGGCCACTTGATCAATAAGGAGGAGATGATGTATGGTATAAAGCAAAAGCTGTAAATATAGAGTAATAAGACAACATCTGTACATTACATGTGAATGTAACGCAATAGCAAGTAACAGCAACAGAAATTAGAGAGAGAGAAGAAAGAAAAATCCATGGTTTTACATAAACATCATCATCAAAATAGCCACCATCGATGAGAACTTAGACTTGGCAGCCAAGGCGTTACCGTCGTTCTTCTTGGAGCTTGTAGAACTAGTAGCACTTGCAGTTTGTGCACTAGAACTATCGGTTGAGCTGGAGGCTCTGGTGCTAGATGAGGTTCTAGATCTTTGACTCAGGCTGCTGTTGTCGACGTCGTTTCCTCCTGCTACACAAGCCCATTGGGTGTCTGCCTCAAAGCCGTGTCCGTCGGGGTCTACATCACCACGAATATATTTGAGAGCACCATTAGGTGTAGGTGGAAGATTGTTGGAAGCCTCCCAAGAGTTGGATTGAGGGGGACAATTAGAGTAAGCCAAACTTGTGTGATAGCCACCATCGCCGGTTGGATTGGCCGAAGCGTACTGTTTCTTCAAGTTATCAAAATCCTGATTGGTGGTAACAGACAGGTTATCGGAAGAGAGTTGAACCAAACCGTAATTGTTTGATTCGTTGGAGTACTCATAAACGATTCCACCAGAGAAGACACTGGACATTTGGTTAGATAAAAGGGCAGCAACCTCGGTGAAAGTTCTTGGTCTAACTGTGTTACATCCGAATTCGGAGAGAAACAACGGGATCGAGTAGTTTTGGAATTCGTCCATTTTCTTACTGTATCCTGAAGTTTGGAACGTAGCTCCAGCACACCACGAGTAGTCATTAAAACCGAACATGTCAACACGGGCCAATTCATCATCGCCGCAGTTAAAGTACTCGGCGGTATCAAGACGGTTCAGTTCGACATCAGCAGCAGAATAACCCACGGGAATACGTCTCAATCCGGTATTTTTCTGGAACGTCTTAATATCACGAACAACAGCCTTGACAACAGCTGCAGCAGGAGTAGTGCTATCGTCGTTGACAACCTCGTTAGCAGCGAAAAAACCCAAGGTATTGTTGTACTGTGACATCAACTTTACAGTGGCAAGCACCTCGTTCAAATACATGGTGTTGTAGGAACAGTTGGCACCAGCATCACGAGCAATGGACGCCTTTGGTATGTTTGTATCTACAATTAAATAAATTCCAGCGTCATCCAACGCTTGCATGCACTCGTCATGGTTTGCCGTATTGTCGATGGAGTAAATCCGGATGGTGTTGATGCCCAACTGCTTGAAATATGGAATATCTCTTTTGCAGGTGTCAGGACTACTAAGAGGGTCAAACAACTTGGAGCTTCCACCGGGTTGGTAAGCAAGACCCTTCATATAGAATCTTTTGTTTTGATCTGATACGAAAAAGGCGTTTCCTTTGACTTCAATGGGCGAAAGGGCCATAGTAAGGATGGGCAAGAGAAGAGTAAACCAGAACATTTTCGGGTAAAAGGAGGGGCGATTTTCTTCGAATTTGACTTTATATCACGAAAAAATGAATTTTCAAAAGATTTTTTTTGATTTTTTTTTGTGTTATTTGTGTTGTTTGTTGTTACAGTGAAGCTTGGAACTCTTAACGTTTCAAAAACAAGACAAACAAACTAGAGAAGGATAAAAGAAACAATTTGGTAACGAAAGCAAATGAAACCTTCAAATTCAGACTGTTGTAAGTCTGTGTGTGATGATCCAAGTGGTAAAAGAAACAGTATTTTGCTGTTGTGGGGGTGGTTTCTTGTAAGAATACGATAGGGTGATCGTTTTCCTGTATATAGTGTGGATATCTGGTGTTTATTTGTTTATATTTGTACTGCAGACAGTGTGGAGCATCCAATTAGTGTCTTTCCACACTATAACGATGATTATCTTATTATTTCAGTGGATATGAGGAGACGTGAATTGGAAAGTTTTTTCGAATTTGGTCAAAAGTTTGAAAAAAAATTCCGCATTGGGCAAAAGACCGGCTCTTGGTCTACTTTGGACCGCATGATGCATATGCGTGGCGCCATTTTCACTTCGTAAATTTTCCTTCTACGCATATGCACAAGGCTTCAAACCAAAGAAAAAAAATGGTGGCGTTGAAATGATTAGAAGTAAGATTAGATAGAATTTATTCTTTGGTTCAAAGGTTTACGGGTTCCATGGTATGAATCACTTTTGAAACGATTAAAAAAAGCGATTTCCATGAAGAAAACCCTCTTCGTACAGATGTTTGTAATTTATACTTTTAAATCTGGCTTCTAGGGAAAAATCCGATTTATTTTGAATAAATCGGATAACTTCGTGACAGAATGGTCGTCTTTAGATCCTCTGACAACATTTCTGAAACCGAGGAATCCTCTTGGCGACCTCTTGGTAACCTCTTGGTGACCTCTTGGTGACCTCTTGGTGACCTCTTAGTAACCTCTTGGTTTTAAAATATACAATCTTTTGTAATCTTCTCGAAAAATTAAATGTCGAACAAGTTGCCTGTTTGAGTCTTTGTATTATTGTGATTTGATTTGGTTCTTAGCTTGAGTAAAACCGGTGCAAACCCATGAAGCCGGTGGAGCTGGCAGATAGAATCTGAAAAGGGTAGATGATAGCGTAAAATTATCTATATTTTACCGTTCATTAGCTTCATTACCATGATATTTGTCTCACAAGATTCTTGTCTCGCAATATCTTCTTTAAGAGCTTCTCACGCTTAACATCAAAATGTCAAATTGAGTTCTACAACACTATTTAACTCTTTCTTACCTTTTGAAGTTCATTTTCCACATGACTGTTTCCCAGGAAGTCTCCCTTTCTATTACGCAAGAACCGTCGATGATATATAGCAAAGAAGTGACTAAGTTATCATCTACAAGTCAAAGCAAAAGAGGGACAAGGAATGGAACTCTGTTATTTGTTTTCAATAATTACCGAAATAATATTAGCTTGTTTAAATAAACTAATGGAGTTTCAACCAGATCCAGAGCGGTTCTAAAGAGAGTCATGAGTTATTATCAATACATATTTATTGTCCATTTTCTATGGCCGATGGTTTATTGCTTGTTGCCTGTTTATTACCCATTGACTAACGTTATCGTATAATATGCTTTTAGAGTACATGATTCTAGAGTGTTGATCAAGAACTACATCTACAACAAGGGTCAGACATTGAAAGTAATATAACGACTGTGGATGGTAATAAGATACTTCCAAAATCTCTTATTTCTTCTTTCTTCTTTTTTTTGATCTTTGGTCTTTTCTCTCTGCTTTTCTCTCTGCTTTGACCTCTTTGCTTTGACCTCTTTGCTTTTCTCCTTCTTTACTCTCCTCTTTGACCTCTTAGCCTTGTCATTTACGAACTTCTTCAACAAAGAACAAAAAGATAATCTAATCTCATCATTCTTAACACCCTTTACCTATAATCACAGAAAAAACCCCTCCAATAACATATGAATGTACTACAATACCAGTCATCCATTCTAGTCTAATTGAAATCTCTTAAATTTCGATCCTAAGAGAAAAATTGAGAAGAGAAATCATTTAATATTCAAGTTCTCGATTTCAGTACTTTTTCTTTAGAATGCCATGTATTGACCTATTTCTGAAATGTAGCTATAGTACCTATCTCTCTCTAGTCTAGATATCGTCTATCGTAAGAAACCTTTTTGAAGTAAATAATTCTTATTTTATTGCATTCCTCGTTTTTCTTCATACTCTTTTAATACTTCCCCCCGTATTCTTGGCTCATGATGCTTCTTCACTCTATCAAACCACTTACAAAACAAAACAAAGAACTTTAGCAGTCATCTTAATGATTTCTTTATACTCTGTAATATTATATTTTGAAAAATTCAAAAAGTTTCAAAAAGTTTCAAAAACCACTTGGAATTCCCTAATTGAACATTTCCACAAGAACTCCCAGGTTCTAGCAAAAACATTGACGCTCTGCCAAAAACCACAAACGTTCCAATTGATATCAATAACTGACCAATCAAAAAGTGTTCCGAAATTGCATTCCCCTCAACCAAAAATCAACCCGAAAAACTCCGGGCTTCACATACTTTTCACCTGGACTTGTTCAAATTTGAAGTTTCATGGAACTTCCAAAACAGAACCAAAACCAAAAAATAATTTCAAATTGAAAAATCCATTAAATTCTCTAAACTCAGCAATAAATCACCTAAAAAAACCCTTACATCCCCGATCTTTTTCCCTTTCACATTCCCTCCATACTTCAAATGTACATACTTACCAACACACTACATACCCACATAGTCGAATACTTGTCTACTCAGAACGATCGCCGGGTCAACCCAACAAACCAAAATCATATGGCTTCCCAAATCCATTTCCTCGATATAAAAGGGAAACCCCTCTTATCCCGAAACTATAAAGGAGACATCGCTGCCAACGCTATAGATTCGTTCCCACTTCTTCTTTTGGAGTTGGAGAACGGCGACGACGACCTGCTGTATCGCCCATTCATCTGTAGTAACGGAATTAACTATGTGTTCATTAACCATAACAACATCTACATTTGTGCTTTGACTCGGAAAAATGACAATGTGATGACAATGGTGGTGTTTCTATCCCGCCTCATAGAGGTACTTACGCAGTACTTCAAAAGCTTGGAGGAGGAGTCTATTCGGGATAATTTTGTGATCATATACGAGCTTTTGGACGAAATGATGGACTTTGGTGTTCCGCAGATCACAGATACAAAGATTCTAAAAGAGTACATCACTCAGGACTACTACAAGTTAGTCCGTACCACAAGACAGGTCCAACCGCCTAACGCGGTGACAAATGCTGTCAGTTGGCGTAAAGAGGGGATTTCGTACAAGAAAAACGAGGCCTTTTTGGATGTTGTGGAATCCATCAATATGCTTATCAATGCCAAGGGCCAGGTGCTTAACAGTGAGATTCTTGGTGAAATCAAGATGAAATCAAAGCTTAGTGGAATGCCTGATCTTCGCTTGGGTCTTAACGACAAAGGGATTTTCTCTTCCAACTCCATGGATGAAGAAACGCCGTCTGAATCTGGCTCTGGTGGTGCTCGTAAGATAGAGATGGAGGACATTAAGTTCCATCAATGTGTTCGGTTATCCAAATTCGAAAACGAACGCATTATTACATTCATTCCACCTGATGGAGAGTTTACGGTTATGTCATATCGCTTGCTGTCGACCCAGTTCTTGATGAAGCCTCTCATTTTGGTCAACTGCAAGACAATCGTCCATAAACACTCACGGATCGAAATCATTTGCTCAGTGAAGGCACAAATCAAGAAAAAGTCCACGGCCAATAATGTCGAGATCATAATCCCACTTCCAGAGGATGCCGACACTCCCAAATTCACAAGTGAATATGGATCTACTAAATGGATTCCTGAGAAGTCATGCATGATTTGGAAACTCAAGACTTTCCCCGGAGGTAAGCAATATCACATGCGTGCTGAATTGGGCCTACCTGCTGTAGTCGACCAAGAAATGGAGTTGCTGAAGATTCCTATCAAGGTGAACTTTTCCATTCCTTACTTCACTACTTCGGGAATCCAAGTGCGTTACTTACGAATCAATGAGCCTAAACTTCAGTACCAGTCTTATCCATGGGTTCGGTACATTACCAAGTCTGGTGAAGACTACACTATTCGAACCAAGTGATTGGAGGCTCAGTCAACCAAGTGCTTGAATATTACCAAAAGAACTAATAAAGCTTTAAAAAATAGAACCCCACAAAATTTATGACTCAAATTTTCAAAAATTCAAATGTCTCTTACTTCTACTTGATAGCAATATTTGTCTGTAGAACCTCAAGGACAAAGATCTTATCCTCCATTGGATCATTCACTTTAGACTCATTTACGAAAAATGGAACACCCAACGACTTGAGGGTTCTAGAAGATTCTAGAGAAAGTTCCCGTTGCTTCACCGCAGCCCGCAAGTACATTTCCCGGAGCTCGGTATCGTTTGCAAGCTGCTTTTTCGCTTTCAGCTGGGCTTTCATTGCTCCGAGCTTCTCGAGTCCAGTATATGAAGAAGAATCGTCACTGTTCTTTTTCATTATTTGCTCTTGTTCCACCCGATACCCCTCTTGGAACCGCTTGTGCTTTTCCATTAGCGACCGGATCGAGGCCACTTTATGTCGATCTTTGAGGATCCGCTTACATATATAATGTTCAGCTTCTGATCTACTAGCAATTAGTTTCGGATCTGATTCTTCACCGGCAGAGTTTAGTAGTTCATGGATCTTTCCAGTGTAGTAATCTCTCTTTTTGATGAGATCCATGAGATGATCAGCGTTTCCGTCTTTGATGATGGAATTTGTGATTTTTTTTGAGTTTTGGGGTCGAAGCCGCCGAAACAGTTTCAGTTTTGAAGTAGCTTGATAATTTGAGATTGTATTCTTGACAGCCGACTCGATATTCTTCATCTTTAACTCTTTACGTAGTTAGAGCGGGGATTTAGTTCCAAAAAGGGTAATTGAATTGCCTAAAGTGGTAATTGTAGAATTGCAGAGTTTCAGAATTGTAAAATAGAGTTTCGGAATTGTAAAATAGAGTTTCAGAATAGTAAATTGGAGGTCGAATTGAACAATTGCAGAAGTAAAAGTGGAAAGAACGTAGTACCAAGTGAATAGGATCTGGGGTAAGTGATAATGGATAGAAGACATAGATAAGGACAAGAAATGTAATGAAAAATAGAAAAACCAATCATTTTACCCAGAAATTAATCTGAATTTGAAGTTCCTCTATTCGTTGGACATTCTTGAGATCATTTGTGGGTTTTAATTCTTGGCGATGGGTGCAAATCTGACGATATGACAGAAAAGAGCAAGCAGATTCTTCACAAAGTTCTTCAAAACACATTTTAAAGATTTCTTCGAAGGATTATTTGAATATTGATCCGAATAACTTTCTGAAAATTGATCGGAAGCTTGTTCTGAAGACCGTTTGAAAGCTTGTCTTGAAGTTTATTCAAAAGAACGTTCCTTCGAAAGTTCTAAACATCAAATTACATTCACAAATGTGGCTTCACTGATTGAATATCCTTAAGAATGAATTCAGCCTCTCGTTGACCACTGTACCATGCTCCATGAGCACACCCATTGGCACTACCCGCTTGCGTCTCTGCACCAGCAAAACGTACCCGGTGTGAAAGACCAGATGCAAGCGTTGCACATACATCTGCTGTAGAACTGCCTCCAACTTTGGGCATGGTGTATGCACCCTGGGTCAAGGGATCTTTGTTCCATCTTGTAATGTGAACATTGAAAGGATCTTGAACTTTCAGAATAGCCAATTTCAGAACCACCGGTTTGAAAATCGACCAGATTTCTTTGTTAGTCATATCCTCTAGTTTAAGGGAAAGTGGATCTTGTGTGAGGATTACTAAGGAGGGAAGCTTTGACATCGCATAGTAATTCACAATGAGAGACGGATGTTTCCAGGGCCTAGGTGTACCACTGGGATCGTTTTCAGAAGCCAAGCAGTAGAACCTGTGTACATCCTTTGGCCAGAAACATTCCAGAAACTCAAACACAACCTTTCCCAAAGAGCCTCTTATATCTTCTTTGAAAAGACGACTTAACTGGGTAGGAAGTGAAGGATTCCATGAAAGCGTAGGCTGAGGACTGCTAAGAACATTAAACGGAACAGTAACAACAACGTACTCACTGGTGAAAGTGTCTCCACTACTAGTCTTAACCGTCACAGAGGATGGGTCACTGTAGTCAATAGATTGAACCATAACGTTGAGTTTGATCCGTGATTCCTGGAACAGTTGAGGTAATTCCCGTAGTTCATTGTTGAAGACAGTACTATAGCCATTGCAAACAAAAGCATTTCGACCTTGGTGTTCTTCGCCTTCGGCTAAATACGTCTGTTTCACTGAAACCTTATCCCACAGAACCCCGCCCCACATCTCGTCCCACATCCGAAGCATCTGTGGAGCATATTTAAGCTGCTCTTCAGTGAGGGTATGTTTCTGTCTCTTTATGTAGAGCTCACACAACTGTTGGACGGACATATCAGCCTGATTGGGGTTTTCAGCGTAAAACACGGCTGCAAATGTCCTCATCTCCGTGAGTATATCATCAAAGATGTATTCAGGTATCGATGAACAGTCTTCAGACACAACTATCCGTTTCCCATCGTCAAAAAAAGTTCTTACGTTATCTAAAGTCCGTGCTTTAGCTAAGAGTGGGTTGGTCAAAGCATCGTGGAACCACAGTGCACCCAAATCATAACAAGAATCAGGTTTAAGTGTGCTTGGAACAGAAACAAGTCTTCCACCTACACGATCACGGGCTTCCAACACCAAAATATCCTGAACACCGTTGTTGTACAAGTCGATAGCGGTTTTGATACCGGCCATGCCGGCCCCGATGATTATTACTTGAGATGACGTCATCTTCGGACGAAAGGGTATCAATTGTGATTAAAAGAAGGGTTTTAAGATCTTCTTCCCTTGTTGTTTTAAGTTTGAGGAACCATTGAGTGGCCGTGGCTGATTGGAATATTCACAGAGGGGGCTCCTTCCCCGTTAGGCAGGTGTAAGCGGATTCCATTAATGGGACACGAAATTATTACTCTACAGGGTCTTATTGAAAACAAAAAGTGGAGAATGAAAAAGAAAAGTTCTCAAGATGCTTTGATTTTTGCTGACCGGTGGTTTTTCTGTTTTGGTCCAATTGTCATTAGTCTTTCTGGAATAAGCTTGAAAAGAGGATCAAAGATATGAGTCCGGAAGATTTGTTACATTAAGGAGATTCTTTTGATCTTGAATATTTGTGGTTCATTTTGTTTTAATCCTTTGATCCTTGGTTACCTTTGACGAGTCTTTGAGTATTCTTTCTCTTGGTTAACCTTTGATCCTTTGATTTTCTAAGTACTTTTTTGATTTTCTAAGTAACATTTTGATTTTCTAAGTAATTTTTTGATTTTCTAAGTAATTTTTTGATTTTCTTCAAGTATTCCTTGATCATTTCAATTGTTTTAATCAATTTGCTGGGCTTGTTTGGGTTCATTGCTTTGGAAGTACTTTGGATAATGAAAAGGATTACAAGGTAACTGATTCTATCAATAAACGATCAAACGAGTTCATAATTCATTTAATTGATATAAAATAAGTTCAAACCTCTTCAGGGATTCCAGCTACAGTATATAATGGGACCAAGATAGAGAAGAGAGAGCTAATTACATAAATAGAAAATACAGAACCGAATCGAGCGTTTCCCTTCAGTCCAAAAGATCAAAAATTTTGGGAACCAACCTCTTCAACGAACAGAAAATATTTTATGCGTCGAATATGTAGAATAAAGAAAGGGTCTGTCCTTAATCTTCCTTGATAGAACCACTACAGTTACATAATCAATCAGTGATCCAACAATACTTCTAATATAACAAAATAGTCTTCTACTGATTATCACTATTATCATAGTAGTATCTTTGTGTTGTGTTAGTACGGCATTACTACACTGTTAACATAGTATATTGTTAATACATTCTATATGAAATAAATATATGGGTTAAGGACCGAAGTGGGGCCCAAATAACATTTTTTAAAAGATTGCTTCAAGCCTCTTTCAAGTCGCTTTCAAGTCTGTTGTCACATCATCAATGTACTCAACCAAAACCAAGAGAATCATATATTCCAACGGTCTCCAGCACAACACCGCAGTACTCTTGAAGAAACGATAAAACAACCCACCAATGACGGAATGTGGTGTTCAGAACCAGCAGCGCACGCTTGTTTTGGGAATGGAAAATGAACTTCATGATCTGATTCGAAGTCAACAGAAGATAACTATTGATGATGGCTACAGTGAATCGCAGCAACAAAAGATCATCAAAACAGCTCTCATGACAAAACTCTAAGCAAATTCGACAAAATTCAAACCGCATAGTATTGGCATCTATCCTCTTTTCGGACTGTTCTTGAATAGAGTCCACTTTCTTGACCAAGTCCTTAAGTCCTTGTACAATGGATGTTTTCAATCTTGTCGACACAGAGGTCACCAACAAAAAAGTCTCTTGATCTGGATCTCCATTCTTCTCTGTCCTAGGAATAAACTGATACGCATTCATACAGTCAACGAGCCCAAAGGTAAACAATCGTTCAAGGACACAGGATCCCTCATCTTCTCCCACCGGAAGCACTAATACTGATATGTCTTCAAACATATCTTTAATTACTTCCGGTGCTCTCTTTGCTTTAAAAAGCGAGTTGGCAACGTCATCCAAATTAAGGATCTTGTTCAAGATCCCAATAAATGACTTGAGATGAAGAGCATCTATCAACTTTTTGGGCGCCAATATATCCTCAGAGTTGAGCACGAAGTTATGTATGTTCTCCCTTAGGTGGAATAGATAATTGTCGCTCTTTGAGATATCCAAATACAACATCAAAGGAAACACCCACACCACAACAAACAAAAAGAGAAGCTTGTAGTGCCTTTTGCTGTAATTAGGCAACTGTGTCATCTTTTCGAGCACAGCGACCATCGAATGCAAGAGCCATTCCAGGTTGCTTATTAGAAGGTCTCCCACTTCGAGTTCCTTAATAAATGAGGACATGTCAACGTTTAGCTTGATCAAATTCTCAAGAGATTCTCGACGAACTTGGTAAAACCAGCTTTTTTGATCTTTCGGTCCACGCGGCAGGTCAATGCAGAGAACAGGGGAAAACTTGACCGTAGGAAACATACATGTCGGCTTAATAAAGCTACAAGGAGGCGAGAGCTTAATGGCCTCATTCCTTACTTTATCTATGGTGCTCTGTGACTCGGAAGATTGGTCCTGTTCAGTCACCACTCCATCTTGAAAGTTTGGGTCGTTGGACCGCTTTTGTCTAGTATCGCCAAACATCTCTGCCAACTCTTCGATTTCATGATCACACAATGCATTGACTTCTGCCGTAACCAAATCGGGATTAAGACTCAATCCCACATAATGATATTTGGAGCATCCTCTCCGTCCAAGTCGCTTAGCTGATATGTCTGGATAGACAGACTTGATCAACTTTCCCAACTTTGAAGGTCCCAATATGAATTTTTGCTCCAGCAGCTCATTAAAAACACTTGGATATTTCTTAAATAGCTTCTGGCATAGAATAAAGTACACCTTGTAAATCGTAAGACGTTGTGTTGTTGGTCTTTCTTTGGTTTCATCATTTGCCACAACTAGAGCATCTATAATGATCTTAAGAGCCAAAAAAGACCGAAGGAGTTCATGATAATTGACGGAGCCTAGTTTTGTATCTTCGTATTTGCCGCCCAAGATGACGTTAATGCATGTTTTTGGTTCCTTGAAAATCTCCAACACACGGTGACAAACGCTCATTACATCACTAGTTTCTGGTTCCGGTGGTCGATTATCAATCTTAAAGCCGTCACTGGCAGGTAAGGGATCGAACACTGGATCAACTAAGTCTACATTGAGTAGCTGATAGAAATCATCCAAAGGAATATGAGCCTTGCACAAACGAAGCATTCGGACCAAGAAATGGATGAAATTAAACGAATTGACCTCAAATATTTCTTTTAGAAGAATTTCAAATACGTTTTTGGCACGGTCAGAAAGATCCAGAACATCAAAAAGCCTCCGCATGTCTTTCTGGCTGTGGAATTGAGACACCCCAAGAGGATATCCTTTATCGAAACCAGCCAGTGGTGGAGCCTGTAACAGCTGCGATGAAGACTGTGCTTGGCCATCATATAGACGGTCAGCATCAGAGTGTCGAGATCGAGGATTTAAATGAGACTCTGGTGAGTAGGAAAGAAGAGAGCCACTTTGCCGAAGAGAAACTTGCAGCTGCAATGAAGGCATATTAAGATGGGGGTGTTGAAGATGTTCATGTTGCAGTTGTTGTTGTAGGCTATGATTTCGTTGATGAATGGGTTGTTGTGTACCCATTGTCTGTGTTAGATGCGGCATATGGCCTTGGAAAGGCGCAACTTGACGCTGTAAGTGAACAGGCAGAAAAACGGGGACAAGTTTTTGAGGAGTAAAGTAAGATACCGCTTGACCCGACTGCTGAGGGCCGTATGTAAGTGACTGACCCATATAGGGACCTTGAGGGACCACAGAACCATCGTGTAACTGAGGATTCCTATTGATATCATCAGGCTTGTGATGTCCAGAATGATTCTTTGTTTCCGAGTAGCCTGGGAGATGATCATGCGAGGCAGCGGAAGAAGGATGCAGTTGACTTGAGGACTCAACAGTTTTGTCGTGAAGAGAGAAAAGGTCGAGAGTTGTTGCCAACGAGGTGTTTTTTCCATGAACATTTCCACGAGAAGAACCTCTACTGTCTTGGCGAGCATCTTGAGGGACAGATTTGGTATCAGAAATAGCACCTCGCATCGAAGCCGGCAAAGGAGTTGGCATGAGAGTTTCTTGAGATCCAAGGTGTGATTCCGGGTGATGATAGCCTGATAATGAAGTCTGCTGATAAGCATTGACGTTTGCTTGTGGATACACAGTGGCATATGCACCAGAACCATAGAGCACACCACCAGGGTCGACCTGAGCCTGATCGAACTGGACTACATGAGGCGTATCTGCGGTAGGGAAACGTGGATCTGGCTGTCCTGAGAACAGAGAATACGAGAAGAATTGCGGATGCAGAGGCACAGTAAGGTTCAGGGCCGTTAAGGATTGATGATAAGGCTGAGCGACAGGCAATGAAAGAGGCGGAGGTCGACGGTGACTATTTCGGCGTTGCGGTTGTTGATCTTCGTGATGCAGTTGAAATTGATGAAGTTGCTGATGATGATGCTGTTGATGCTGATGATGCAGTTGATGCTGATGATGCTGTTGATGCTGTTGATGCTGTTGATGCAGATGATGATGCAGATGATGATGCTGATGATGATGCAGATGATGCAGATGAAGTTGTTGCTGTTGTTGCTGTTGTCTCTGTTGTTGAAGATGCTGCCGTTGGTTAGAAGTATCAGAAGTATTCTGGATGTTGGCAGTAGTTGCTGTTAGCGGAGTAATCTGTTTTGCAACAGGGACGGAGTTATCCGAGGTGGCCAAGTTCTCCAAAGAAACAGACTTGCTAGTAGTCTTCAGTGAACTAGAATTCATCAAATTACCCAAGTTTATAGCATTCGAGGAGTGAATTCCTCCAGTTTCAGTCAAGTTTTTCCCAACAACATCAGTAGCTTTCAAGACAGGGTGAGACAGAGCCGGTAAAGGAGCAAAAGAGGCTTGCGAAGGAGGCAAATTGGCCAATTGAAAGTCAAACAGCGTTTGATCCAGTGACAGAAGGGCACCTTGTCCAACGAGAGCCAGATCACTGACCCCAGGATGTCCAGTCGGTGCAGTCGATCCAGTCGGTCCAGTGGGTCCAGCCGGACCAGTGTTCCCACCAGGCCAGTTTACGTTGCCAGATATCGAAGAACCCTGATAGCCATTCCAAACAGGAAGCACAGGTTCACCATCAGGTCTTTGGCCCAGAAAAGCCAGCAGGGATGATGAAGGAGGTGCAGAAGCGTCGTATTTATACCCCGATGGCTCAGGTTCGGACGCTCGAAGACCCTTGTGTCTTTTCGATGAAGGAGACAGGATCATATATGGATTGATAGGACTATTAGTGATCAAGAGCGAATGAATTTAGACTCATATAAAGAGTATTGTGTTAAATGGAAGGGAACTAATTGCACCCAGTAAAAGGTATGAATGGGGTTGTAGACTCGATGCAAGGGTGGGTTGAAGAAAAATAAGTGTTAGGGGACTAAAGAGGTTCCATAGGAGACCACTTGAAGAGGCTTAAAACAACGAAAAGATTGTTTATAATGGGAAGATGGCCGGCTTTATCGTTGCAAAGAAGTTGTGATGCAAAGGACAAGATGGGATGGCCGGTATATAAGTAGGAGATTAAGCAGGATGCAAATGGTATGTCATTTCCAAATTAAGGTTGTGCCGAAACAGGCACAGGCTCGTAACTATGCGTCAAATGCAAAACAAGTGGAGTACCGTTGTTATGATGCAAATGGTTATTCAAGAATATTGTTTTGGACATGACAAATAGTTTTGTGTTTACGGAATATTCATATATACACAGGATCAAATACGCAACAAGGGCAATGCCATGCTTGATTACCTCCATCTGCATTAGCGGTGTAGGATGCAGTGATGCACGAATATGCCAATGTGGCCAATGCGGTCAAAGCGCAGTTACGAGCATTGTTCCTTTACCAGCGAAACAATGTTACATTTTCTGTTACCAAAAAAATTTTGCAGTCCCAGATTTCTAAATTGCTTATTGTTTCGAGCAATACGTAGCGAACTTCCAATCTATTCGTTAAATGACTAGATTACATGAGGAAAATATCATGTGACTTTAATGAAAAGATACTTTTAGTGAAAATATTGACATTTTTCACTGTTTCAGAACTCTGTCTGTTTCTGTTTAACCATAGGAAACTCGATTTTGCTCAATGAAGTGTTCTTTGGACTGAATCTTGGGTAAGTCAATACTCATGCCAAACAGCTTAATTTCACACAAGTGACGCTACAAAACTACCCAATGAAGTCTTCAATACCGACTAAGATTGAATTATGATTATTTTTGTCCATATTTTCTCCCAAGTCTTCTGTGTGTAGAATTTCATGTCTAGGTATGGAACTAGGGCTGACAGTCATCCATTTCTTGGAAGAATTGTCCAGTGTGGGAAACGAAGAAGAAATCTCCAGCTTACGAGTCTTTAAGTCATTCGAAGAAATTGAAATTTTAGGGCATATTTATCTTTTATGAATATTTCAGCCAGTTCAACTGTTCCTTTGAAGATCACCCTCAGTTTCTTTCAAGACAGCAGCTCTTCTAAAGATGTTTTTTTTGATGATGTTTCTTTTGAAAGTACTTCAGAACTTTTGAGTCTAAAAAATAATTTGATTGCTTTCAAAATATTCCTAATACAGTAGCCCCGAGATTACCGCTGCCAGTTTACCAAAGTGAAGTATGTTGAGTGTTCACCCTCCGGGAGGTCCCAAAATTATTGCAGCATCTACAGAATACACAGAGAACAAGTCGCCCGATTTGAAGACCATTATTAGAAGCCAATTCTTAACGCAAGATGCCGCCTTAAACTTACTATAGACACACTATTAACAATTACTGCACAATACACGATATAAACGGCAGACCTGTATGCATCTATGCACTACTATAGATCAGATTGGCATAAGCGAAGACGGAACTTTGGCGAGGAATGGCAAAAGATGCATTCTATTATAGGCACGTTCTTCGGGAAGTAAAGTTCCCGAAATGTATGATCAATTTTAAGATTTTAGTGCACAAATGACCAGTTGGGTACATTTCTCGTTGGTCTAAACATGCAGGATGACAGAATTTAAAGTTAGAATTTTAGTTGACATATTCACACCATAGTTTTAGGTGGCCTGAAAAGAAGTGGGTGCGTGTAAAAAACCACTTTCTTCAATAAAATTAAAACGAGGCTCTCGTTGCCATGTAACACTTGATTGCACCGTGTTCTGATCACAAATAACTCAATAGCAAGAGGCTTAGGTCTGTTGTGTAAGAAATTCGGATCGGGGCACCGTTTGAAGTCAAACCTGTACATATGCGTGAAATAGCATTACCTAATCGGTGCTGTCGGCGTATTTTCTTTTCAGAGAATGCTTGATTCTTTTTGAAAAGTTTAGTTGAAGGTCAAATTGGACAATATTTCGATAGAAAGCCATAGATAATAAAATATGCAATGCTTTTTGAGAAACAAGTTTGGTAATAGAGTTGAAATTTCTTAACAAGGTATGGTTTTTCAGAATGAAGATTCCGAGAAACAGTTCCATAATGACAATGAAGGTTCAATTACTGTTGGTGCAAAAGGATTATTAGAGATACTTTGATTTCCTATTCGAGTAAAAGTTATTTCTTTTTATTATTTCTGCAATAATTGTCCTTGTTGCTTTGTTCAATATAGAGAATATGCCATTCGAACCTCTAGTAGGTATAATGGCGAGTTTGTTTAGTGAAAGAGTGTACAAATACTTTTCATATGAAGGCTAGTCTCGTATTGTTAGAAGTAGGTTCGTATATTCTAAAGAAAGTTCGTATATTAGGAGTAGGTTCAACAGATTCAGCCACTCTTTCATTTAAGTACTTTTATCCAAAAATGATGATTTATTTGACTTAAGAACATTTGCATTTGAAAATCATTTCTTGTCATTCTTTGTCCCTTATCAGTTTCGTTACATGGTCTACGCCAATATCCTTACATCATAACGCATACGGAGATATACACTATTTCAATACTCTATTATGCGTTATGCGTGCTCCATTTTTGGAAAAAGGTATACTAGTGCATGCAGACAAACATTCGATAATAGTTTTTATAGTTTTTACGGCTGCAAACTTAACCCATCGTGCATAACCAACAGTTATCCAATGGATCATAACCAGCAATTGGATCAAAGAGCTTTGTTCGTAACTATGCCAAACTTTAACTAGAATGAAACTCTTCTGATATTCTTATTATCAAAGTCCTATTACTTTTAATCCTTTGTACATATCTTAATCATGCTATGCCCAAATCAAATACTGAAACCATGTGTTAGAGGAAACCTCTTCTTCATTGGTATCTGAATTTGATTCATGGAGAACAGAAAGAAGTTTTTTATTGAAAACATCAACAAAATGGAGCCAATTATTAGAGTTGAGAAGACAAGGAAGATCTTTTCAAGTGTTTAAACCGTGGCGACAAAACCAGATATCTTGTAATGAAGGACTTCGGTCCGAAAGAATGTTCAATTTCCCGAAATGGATTCATTAAATTTTTAAGCCGCTTTTGCAGTTTTCAAGGTTTAAAATCTATCCAAGTAACGATTACATCATAGTAGATACAATAGTGAACCATGGACCAACGAAGAAAAATTGGGAATATTCTTGTTAATCCATTAACCTGACAATATCAAAATATAACAATCTCACTAATTACATTCTATATTTCGCTAATTTGGTTCTTGATCCAAGCAGTAAGCATGGTTTCAGAGAATCAACCAGCCATTGCTACGCCCGGAACAAATTGTCACTTTTGACACCCACATCTCTGTTCGATCAATTCATTAAACCTCCTTTTTTGTCCTATTAGATTTCTTTGGACGTCAATTGAACAAGAACGAACATTATATGCTCAAGAAAACGACCAATCTTGATCATCGCAATGACATGGCCTCAAAGACAACTCCCAGAATCCAATGACCGTTTTGTGTAACACGTCGAAGTGTTCAAAACGTCAAATGATGCATCTTGGTCACCTGTAGCACGAAACTAACTCAACTAATGGTACAAGCCACCAAGAGATAATGTTTGGAAAAAATCCACCAATAAGAGATAAAGAACGGTGACAAAACCAGGAAATCCAAAAAAGAGGTAATCGATACTATCAAACTGCTCAGATACTAAGAAAGAGATATTCTTATTGCACCAGCAATTATTCTGTAGAAGAGAGCCCAAAGAAGAAAAAAAAGTTCCAGATTAACAGAGAGATACGACAGGATAAAATGAACCAGTTCTATTATTAAACATCTAATCTTCTTCATCAAACTTTGGAGCTAAGTAGAAACGCAAGTATCCACCAGCGTCCAATTTGTACTCAAACAAAGCAGGGGTCTTGTCAGCCAACTTAATTGTGATGGTGGAAGACAAAGCAGTGGCACGGATAATATCACTCAAATACTTCAAACCAAAAGTCAAGTCCACGGAGTTCTCCAAATTGACCGAAACAGACTCTTCAGGATGGTCCATGTCAGTGTATGGCTTCAAAACAACCGAGCCAGTTCCAGACTCGCCCTCGGCGCTGAACTTGACCAGATCCTTGGTCACAATGATATTAAGGGACTCACTAAGGTTCTTCAAGTCACGAACAATCTTGGAGAACTCAGTGCTTGGCATATTGATAACAGAGTCATATTGCATCTCATCAATACGCAAGAAGTCGGAATCAATGTCCATCAATTTCAAAGAATATTCAGAAACACGCTCCTTCTTCTTATCTTCGAAAATGGTCATCACACTGTCTGGAGAATCCTCGGCCAAAAGCGTCAAATAGTCCTCATTGTTACCACACTTGATGATCTTGGAGAACGAGTCCAAGTCAATTCCAAGAGTGATATCTCTGTCACATCTGTATTCGGAAAAGGCTGAAGATCCAACCAAAAGAGACACCAACAAGACTCTGGAGTCGTCCACAGCTTGAACAGTGATGCCATGCTCTGTGCAGTTGAAGTTGCAGAGTTTGACACAGTCCTTGATGGACTCCACGATTTTTTTAAGAAGACTGGCTTCGTCGAACTTTCCTTCAAGCATTTTTGGGTTTCAATTGGTGTTGGTGGGGAGAAAAAGAAGAGAGGGATATTTCAGTCGCGTCCCGGAAGGGCATTAGGTTTAGCCGCGGTCACGTGACACTGGTAATGCATCCAATAGGCTGTAGAATGGGCCAAAGAAGGCAATTCAGACGAAAAATGAATTCGATGGGAAAAATAACTTGGAATTTTTCATCATTTTGAATTATTTCTCCATTTCATTTTGATCCTGCTTCTTTTCTGCTTCCGATGTGTTGGTCGAACAGGTTTTTCAGTTGAAATACTGAAAAATGAAAAGACAAGAGGTAGAATCGAGAATCTTGGTCATTCCACAATCAACAAAGAAAGAATTTTGATTTTCTGGAAGAGTCAAACCGTTTCTACAGGCGATAAACGACCTTAGGGAACCAAACGTCTGAGGGTGTATGTTCCAAGGATGAACACTTAGATGTGCGGCGCAAATGGAGCGTTTTGTAGCGATTTTTTTTGCTCTAGTGAAGAAGCTTGGGTTTGAAGAGGAGGAGATCCATGTGAGAGTATTTCAGTAGGGTAGACCATGTTGGGATACTGTCGATCTGTTACAGTAAACCAAAATATGTCACAGTAAACCAGAATATGTCACAGTAAACCAGAATATGTCACAGTAAACCAGAAAATGTCACAGTAAACCAGAATGTGTCAAGTGAGCCAGTGCGTCACATTAGACTAAGGTACGTTAAAGTTGGCCAGAACATCACATCTCAATGCTTCTTTACTTCTTCTCACTCATCTCTTTCCCCCATTTGTACAAATCTCGCTTGTACCGATCTGCTTTCACAATACCATTGCGTATGGTGGTAAGGTTTTTGATGCATTCGTGCTGTCTCTGGATACTGACCTGGAGATAGTTTCGCAAGTCTTGCTTGAGGATCTCAAGGGGGTCATCGTCCTTTTCATCGTCTTCTTCCAACAGTTTTTGCTGCTGACGTTCGAAAAGAGCCAACGATTTGGGAAGTCCGAAGAAAGGATCCGTGATTTTCACCTTCTCCTCGGCTGCAGAGCCCCTAGTGATTCTCTTATATGTCGTGGACTCTTCACTAGGCTCAGCACCATCATTCAGTCCTGCAGCGTCATTGTTATTGTTATTGCTATTGATGGTATTGGCATTATTGTTGTCTTGAACATCGCAACTGGTCTTTGTTGTTTTATCGTCAGAGACAGATGTCAGATCGTCTAATCCATGGTCATAAGTAGGAAGATCCATATTTTCCTCAAGTTGATAGTACCAATCTTCACCATCAAGCACCTGCAACAACTTGTTGAATTGATTTAGCGTTTTCTGCTCTATCTCAATGGAATGGATGAGATCTGAGGCCAAATTCGAAAGACACTGCAGCTTATATGTCTTGGAAATGGCAGCATGGGTAGCCACCTCGCTAGGATGGGCAAGCGGAGCCAAGATCTCGCTCAAACGTAACTTTTTCAAAGGATTTTCGTCGTTTTCGTCGTCGTTATCATTATCGCTGCCACTTGTCCCTTCATGACTGGAATATTCATCACCATCGGAAATGGCATCGTTCTGGTTTCCTGAGGCATAGAAGTCCAGCCAGCGGCGCTTGTTACGATAATTGCTCCGTTCGATGGCATCATTGGTCAAAACCATATAATTTGTTCCATCAAACTGGACGATTTTGGACGTTAGGCTGGCGCTGGTGTTTCTTCCACTTGGGAGCTTTTGTCCACGGTTTGAGACTGCCAAGTCGGCCCGAGACACGGGATGTTCGGCCCGAGTGAGAAGTGCCAGCTTGAATTTGGAAATAACGTCTAGAGACCGACCATCGAGCATGTTTTGGGTGTGTTTTGGTAACGAGATGTGGGGATAATTGGCTAGGGAATGGATTCCCTTTTGAGATATGGAGGAGAGGAACCAAGTCACGTGATCATATATCACGTGATGTAGATGAACCGATGGTGTTCACTTATTAATAGGCAAAAAGACAGAAACGAGTTGGAATTTTTTTATTCTGGTGACGTGAGATTTATGGAAAAGGATTGGGAATCATATTTTAATTTTCCGAATTGGAAAATCCTCCCGACCATATCGAAAGAAGTGTTCATACAGACACAACTCAAGCAATAAAAGGTACAGCCATGGAGAAGAATGCTGGTTTTAGAAAGTTCCGGAAATCAAAAACCTTTATACAATCGAGCAAAACACCTTCGTGACAGACGGAGCTGGTCAAAATCGGGACTTCGTGATGTTTTCAAGAAGACAATCACTGAAACTTCAAAAACGATCAAATAGGGCCAAATACGAAAGTGAGACGACCAAAAGAGATCCAGAGCCCAGCGGTTTCGAATAAGGAGAGGATAATATCAACATAGATCCTTCAAAGGTGGATGTAGCACGCACACCAATCCATACTGAGCTCATCCAACTAACTCCAACCAACTCCGAGCTCTTATAATACACCATAAGCAAATTTATCGTCATAGATGTGTAGATTGATTTCAAGAGTATTCCAAACTTTCCCATTAAACTCTCGAAACCCACAAATGTTAACCAATACTCTACAGCACTTTAGGTGACTCAGAATCCGCAATCCGGTCAAGAAATGCTATTCTGGTAAACAGCCGATCCAGAACAGGATAAATAAGTCGGAATGCATCACTTCCGTTCAAGTAGTAACGATACATACGCTTTGTTCTTAGAAACCCAAACAGCTCATATAACAGCAATGCAGCAGCATTTGAAGTCTCTGTTTCAAGCATGATTTCATCTACTTGTCCCCACTCAATCATCTTTTCGATCCCGAGCGTGACCAATGTCTTTGCAATGCCCTTTCCTCGGTGCTTGGGATCAATAACCAACATACCAATATATCCCCTCATTCGGACTGCCCGATGGGCGTCGATTTTACATATAAGCACGCCGATGATATCTTCCGATCCCGGTTCACTCACCAAGAAGCAATATTGTGGCCATTGGTGGAAAAAGTACCAGTATACGTATATGGAGTAAGGTTCTGAAAGATTGATAGAGATCAAGTTACGGACGGCTTCGAACTGAGTTTTCGATGCCGGGTCAAAAGAATAGTATCGAAGGTTATCTTTTGTGAAATCCACTGAAGTGATGGGCATTTTGGGGTTTTTATTTTGTTCGTTTTAGGAAGAAACAATAACAGAATCAACAGAGACAATGGGTTAATGATAGAAACAATGTCAGAATCAATAATTTAAGAACGAAAGAGTCTCAATTTTGGAGGTTCCGGAAATGGCCGGGCTCGTAACGGGCGGAAATATGAAAGAAAGACAAAGTCCCGTTCGTTTTAGGTGTGGTTTGGTGTATTTTTTTCACAATGTATCTACGGGTGAATTTTTCAGTGGTGAGTATTGAAATTATCCATTGGGGGACATTTCGATGGCTGGAACCAAAGACTACCAGGATAAATAAGGAAAAAGGAATTTTTTTACAAATAAACAAAAGGAAAAGATTCCGAATTTACAGTTTTCCAAATGATTTTTGGTTTTTTTGCCTGGGAAATGTAAAGCCCGGGCATTATTTTGCGTCTTGTGAAAGCTCCGAAACCTGGGGTACCCGGGTTAAAACGGGATCAAGTGTTCGGGATTAGTGATATGGGAAAACGGAAGGAATATGCGTTTATGCGGACGGATCAAGAGCAATAAGATGCAGAGGTCGAAGAATGAATGAAGGACAGAAAGAGTGAAGGAATGAGGGAACGAACAAACCAAAAGAGTGAAATAAGCAAGGCAAGAAGTAAAGAATTGAGAGAATTTTCTGGAAACAGCCTCGAATAGGCAATTTATCGTATAAGCCTAATAATCTGGATAAGGAAAGCTAATTAAAAGTAAATTGGAACAGTTGGTAATTGAAAGAAACAAATTAACTGTTACCATAGCGAAACTTCAGCAGGGTCCAAAGGATAAAGTTCAGTTTGAAAGAAAGTTTAAAGAAAGTTTAAAGAAAGTTTAAAGAAAGTTTGAAGAATATTTGAAAGAAGGTTTTGAGAAAGTTGAAAGAGCAAAGTTAAGCGTTCGGAATAACCCTACCGTTCCGAAACTAATCTGAGAGATTTCTTCAACTAAATTATCTTCTGTTTTAGCAACAGTGTCTACACGAAACTGTGTTGCTCAAGGATACATTTCCAGACAGTAACCAACAGTTATTATTCGCTTAGAGGGCACATGAGAGTTTTTGCAGCCATCAAAGATTACTTTGACGCAAAAGGACCCAGGTTTCCAGTTTTTGAGTAGAATGGATTTGGAAATGATTTGCAATTGCTATTATTTAATTGGTGAGTTCATTTCTTGCTCATGTCTTCATTTCTTCATATCTTCATATCTTCATATCTTCATTTCTTCATTTCTTCATTTCTTCATTTCTTCATTTCTTCATTTCTTCATTTCTTCATTTCTTCATTTCTTCATTTCTTCATTTCTTCATGTCTTCATTTCTTCATTTCTTCATGTCTTCATTTCTTCATTTCTTCATTTCTTCATATCTTCATGTCTTCATTTCTTCATTTCTTCATATCTTCATATCTTACTCATCTTCATATCTTACTCATCTTCATATCTTGTTCCCTTGTTCTTGTAAGTTGTGCCATGTCTTTTTTATATTTACTCTGGTAATATTATCATTGCGTTTCTTTGCGTCTTTAGTCTTTGCTTCATTGAAGCTTTTTGTTTGAATTCATTCAGAAACTTGCCATGAACGTAAAAGAACAAAAGACGTTCTGGATGCTGATTGGTCGAGAAACCACCTACTTCAAAAGATTCAAAATCAAACAAGATTCACTTTCTAATTCCATCACAATTGTCAATTGTCAGCCCTGGGCCTGCTGCCATGGCTGCAAATTCTTCAATGAGGTGTACAATGCATGGACGGGAGTTCTCCAAAGAAAAAGGTCACTAATTCTACAAGAATATGAACAATCACGCAGAAAAAACATTTTTTTCACCAAAAAATCAGGAAAAAATATTCCGAAAGTCGAAAGAATTCAAAAAAAAACTACTGCAACTCCATTTTCTTCGATATTAATGATAATTTACCCTTTTCCATAAAACCATACGTGAACTCCCCCCAACCAAAGATTTCAAAAGTGAAAATAGATTCTTTGGAAAAGTCAAACATTTCTCTTTCCAAATTTACCACTTTCAATATCTTTACCTCCTAATAAGTCATCTATACCTCCTATAAACACAGCTGCACAATCATTAGCATGCAGTTAACTGGCTCCAAAGGTCTAATCTGGCCATAGTCGCCCATTAGTCGCTGAAGGCCACAGGGGTCCCGTAACGGCATACACCAGTCCACCACACCAAAGAGGCCAAATTTCGAGTGCATGGGCCAAATATCGAATTTTTTTTGAAACTAGTCGCTAATGGATTCAATGAAAAATCCAATTGACCATTCCGGGTTACCCTTTTCGGCAAAATGATGCAAAAATGTTGTCAGTTGCCGGTCCACCAATAAAACAGAGTAGAGCCTACACAGAGTAGAACCCAATAAAACAGAGTAGAACCTAATAAAACAGAGTAAAACATAAAAACATACCATGAAATAATTGTATTTGCTACGACATATTCTCCCAGCCAATCACAATACAGCATTTGCCAACTGAATGCACCTTTTCATCCCATTAGGTGTCGTTTCATGTGGTGCCTAAAGCCGGGTTTCGTCATTATGCTTGGGGCAGAACATGCGCTTATACCGGCCCATGCGTATATGCAGCAAGAGCCCCGGAGCGGAGTGCTCCCTTAGGCAACCCCGCGAAAAGTATAAAAGACCATGCGAATCCCCGTCAATGGGAAATTTTTAAAAGGTCATTAGTTCTTTCTAGAAGCTACCACACAAACCAATTGATACAAACTTTCCAAAAATGGCTGAAGTCTTAAACAAATCCGGTGTTATCTACGGTGACGACGTTAGAAAGTTGTTCGACTACGCTCAAGAGAAGGGCTTTGCTATCCCAGCCATCAACGTCACTTCTTCTTCCACCGTTGTTGCTTCTTTGGAGGCTGCTCGTGACAACAAGTCCCCAATCATCTTGCAAACTTCCCAAGGTGGTGCTGCTTACTTTGCCGGTAAGGGTGTTTCCAACGGCGACCAAAACGCTTCTATCAGAGGTTCCATCGCTGCTGCCCACTACATCAAGTCTATTGCCCCAGCTTACGGTATTCCAGTTGTTTTGCACACCGACCACTGTGCCAAGAAGTTGTTGCCATGGTTCGACGGCATGTTGGCTGCTGACGAGGCCCACTTTGCCGAGCACGGTGTTCCATTGTTCTCCTCCCACATGTTGGACTTGTCTGAGGAGTCCGACGACGAGAACATTGCCACCTGTGTCAAGTACTTCACCAGAATGGCCAAGATGAACCAATGGCTCGAGATGGAGATCGGTATCACCGGTGGTGAGGAGGATGGTGTCAACAACGAGCACGTTGACAAGGAGTCCTTGTACACTTCCCCAGAGACCGTTTTCGCTGTCCACAAGGCTTTGGCTCCAATCTCTCCAAACTTCTCTATCGCTGCTGCTTTCGGTAACGTCCACGGTGTTTACAAGCCAGGTAACGTTGTTTTGAGACCATCCATCTTGGGTGACCACCAAAAGTACGCTCAACAACAAATCGGTGGTAAGGACCACCCATTGTACTTGGTCTTCCACGGTGGTTCCGGTTCTACCCAAGAGGAGTTCGACGTTGCCATCAAGAACGGTGTTGTCAAGGTCAACTTGGACACTGACTGTCAATACGCTTACCTTACTGGTATTCGTGACTACGTTCTCAACAAGAAGGACTACATCTTGGCTCAAGTCGGTAACCCAGAAGGTGACGACAAGCCAAACAAGAAGTACTTCGACCCAAGAGTTTGGGTTAGAGAGGGTGAGAAGACCATGTCTGCTAGAATTGCTGAGGCTTTGAGCATCTTCCACACCAAGAACCAATTGCCATAAATGTTTTAATAGTCAATGAATAGTATGAAAAGTTTAGAAAGTTAAGAAAGTTTGTATTGGATTTGATTGTATTTTATCGTATTAGTGTTAGGAAGAAGTTCCATGTTTAATGGACAAAGAAACAGACTTGAACACATTTGGAACAGGATAAATCTGAAATAAAGTATTGAATCATTGAATAAAGAAACTTTTTTTACCTCTTTCTTTGTACTTCTTGTACTTGTTCTTAACCCAACAGTTCAATGTCTATTCATCATTTCAGCCGCTCAGCCGATCTTAATCCGGTCCGTTCAGCCGATCTTCACCCATCAACGTATCTATTTACAATGGGACATATTCCCGAACGATCCAAATTAACTTTCCCGTGTATCATCAATTCAGCTCAGATTCTTTCCGAAGCATGCTTTGAACCTTAGTATACTCGGGCATTTTCTCCGGCAGCATCGAGTATTGAACATGGCGAGCAATATTTGAGTTGGCCAGAACATATTTGGCAACACATCGATCGATACACGAAGCTTCACCAGTGTTGACGTCACCTTCACCGTATTCAGGGTAGATACACTTTTGTCTACATTGACGCAACATAGAGTCAAAAGTAGAGGCCATCACGGTGTATTGAACCTCTGCAAGTTTGATCTTTTCTGGGTCCACATCTATGTGTGAGTATTGGCCTGTGCTACCTAAGAAGTATGACATTTTTGAGGGGGAAAAGCTGTAACGGAAGAATATAGGGAAGCCTTGAAGGTGGAAAATGAGTCAAAGAAGAATCAACAAGTTGCGGATTAACAAACGTTGATAAGAGTTGCGGATCAACAAAAGTTGGTAAGAGTTCTGGATCAAAAGTTGATGAGAAGTTGACTTTAACTTGATGAAAAGTGTCAATAGTCGATGAAAAAACCGGCTGAAAGTGCCAAAAGGTTGACGGCAACTGAAGATACTTATTCAAAAGTGTCTCTTACGGAAGGATCTCGAGATTTTCTCAGAATCTTCTGAAAATAGAAACAGACAATGCAACAGAAGAGCTGATACTCCAAGAATGGTCAATGTATGGGAAAATCACAACTTTTCGAGTCCACACTATTTACAAGTCCACAAGATTTGGCAGGACGAAGTGGTTGATGCGTATATGAAGAAAAAAGCCCGGGATAGAAAGAAAGTTTGTCGGGAGTGGAGGGGAAAGTTGTGGTTGGAGAGGGAAAAGCTGTTGATGGAGGAGTGAGATGGATTGTGGAGGAGGTGAAAAATGGAGCGGGGAAATGAAATTTTGTTTAAAGGTGCGAACGCTTTCTCGTAAATTTATTAAGGTTCTCGTAAATGTGTCGTAAATCTATTAAGGTTGTCGTAAATTTATCGTAAATCTATTAAGGTTCTCGTAAATGTGTCGTAATTGATTACTAGATAGGACCAAGTCTAGTATTGGCAGAAAAAAAAGGTTTTAAGTTGCGTAATATACGAAGTACGTCCGAATTAGGAAAAAACGTCTTTTCAATGACTTCACCGGCGTCATCGGGTTTACCGGCCACGCCGGTCTTTTTCTCATTCTTTGTTTCTTGTTCTCTCAGCTTACAACAAGGATAGAATGGATGAAAAGTAAGCATTTCTCAAACAAATTCAAAACAAAACCAAAACATTTCAAGAGAAAAAGTTCAGAAATTATCAATTTTCCTTATAATTATCATCCTTCTTATTGAAACCACCAAATTAAATCTCCTCTTCTATAAACCCATCACTTCCTCATCGCCTCATCTCCAACACCTCCAACAACACCTCCAACAACACCAATACAAATGCACGTGCTTTTAACAAACGACGATGGTCCCCTTGACGACAAAGCTTGTCCTTATATGAAATATTTCGTTGATGAAATCAAAAGATCTACCGACTGGAAAGTCTCGATTGTGGTGCCCGACCAACAGAGGTCTTGGATTGGAAAAGCCCATTTTGCAGGCAAATCGCTCTCCACCAGCTACATTTATACATTGGACTCGACAGAATCGGTCAACCCGAACATCAACAGTTTCAAGGGTCCCTTCGATGCTCCACAGCTTCTGTTGCTGCTGCTGGGATACCAGGAATGGTGCTTAGTGGATAGTACCCCTGCTGCATGTGCAGATATTGGAATTCATCATGTTGCTAGTGAAAAGGAGCCCGTAGATCTCGTCATCAGTGGACCCAACTTCGGCAAGAACGCAGGTAACTTGTATATGTTGGCCAGTGGAACAGTGGGTGCTGCTATGGAGGCAGTGACCCATGGAACAAAAGCCATTGCCATTTCTTACGAGTTTCGTGATTTGAACCATAACTTTGACGTTTTGAAGGAGGCCAGTAAGATCTCCGTCAAGCTTGCACAACATTTGTACCAGCAGTTATGTCAGAACACTGAAATCGACATGTTCTCTCTCAATGTTCCATTAATTCCTTCGCTTAAGCTTGGATTCACCAAAATCAAGTATGCTCCTGTTCTTCAGAACAAGTGGAACTCCATATACAAGCCCGCAGGTGACGGGAAGTACGTTTGGGCCCCCAGATTTGATGAAGTGGCTGCTGACGGTTTACAGAGTGACGTCCACTCCGATTCAAGGGTTCTTATTGAGGATGGAATCAGTGTTACTCCACTTAAGGCGACTTTTCGAAGCATTGAGCCATTCTCCGGTGAAATTGAACTCGATGTCACCGAATCACCCAAAAGATCAGTATCTGGAGATGTTCTTCTCATAACAATTCCTTCAGATTCTTACATTTTCGAACCTGTTTGCCAGGCATTCAAGAGACTAGGCTTTTCTATGGAGACCGATATCAAGCTTCTTGAACAAATAACTCAAGATCCCAAACTTCGTTTCTTTCATTTTGGTGACTACGAGGATGTAGATCTCGACTTGATCCAGAGTCATCCTTCCAGATACTTTGTCCCCACATATATTTACCGTAAGGCATTGATCCGGAAACATTTTTTGGCAAATACCGTTCAGAATTTTGTCGCCAAGAACCCAGAATCGCCTCTCGTTAAAGCTTTCCCTGCCAGTTATCATCTTCAGGTCGACTACGCCGAATTCCTAGACGATTCTTTGGATGAAGCCTATGAATTAAGAGGAGAAATTGAAGCTGGAGACAAGACATGGATCTTGAAACCAAGTATGAGTGATAAGGGACAGGGAATCCGGATTTTCCGGTCCGTTGACCAACTACAAGCCATTTTCGATGCATTTGATGAAGGTGTAGACACTGATGACGAGGAAGACGATGCAGAAGAAAATAACGGAGTGATTATTTCTCAGCTCCGTCACTTCATTGTCCAAGAGTACCAACACAAACCTCTTCTTCTCCCAAACTACGATAACAAGAAATTCCACTTGAGAGTATACATCCTCAGTGTTGGAGATCTTAAGGTTTATGTTTACGAGAACATTTTGACTCTTTTCGCCGGTGAAGCGTACACTCCACCTGACGAAAGTGACGACAGCGAAGTGATTGCTCTTGCGGGCCATTTGACGAATACATGTCTTCAAGACGGGGAAACCCCATTGGTGGTTCCGTTTTGGGACCTTAAAGGTATGAGTGATGCCCAAAAAAGTCAGGTTTTCGATCAAGTTAAACACATCACCAGTGATTTGTTCACTGCAGCACATACTGTGGACAAGATCAATTTCCAAGCCATGACCAACTCACTTGAGATCTTTGGTGTCGATTTCCTTGTGAATGACGACTTTTCCGTGAAGCTTTTGGAGGTCAACTCATATCCTGACTTCAAGCAAACAGGAGATGAACTCAAGACGATAATAAATGACTTGTTTTCTGGAGTTGCAGAACAAGCCGTACGTGAAATGTTTGGATTAGAGCCATCCCAAGAAGAAGCCTGTACTTTGTTGCATAGAGTTGTTTGAAGTTGATTGGAGTTGATTGAAGACTTGAAGCGGGTAAGTCAAGATGAATTCAGTCGTTGACAATTTTCAGCAAACCGGATGAAAATGATATTTTTTGGGAGCTGACGCCTGTCTCATGTCTCGGTCTGACAAGAAGCTTACTTCTTTCCTTTGGTTGCTGTCTTCACTTCTACAGACTCACTACAGACTCACTTTTACTGTCTTCACTTCTACAGACCCACGTCCACTGTATTAATTTCTACAGTCTCATTTTGGCCATCTTGGATTCTTCTGTGTTCACCTCTACTGTCGTGAATCGTCATCTCAATTGTCTTCTACCAACTAGACTTACTTGACCCTACGATCGACAACGAAATCAACAAGAAAAACTTCAAGAAATTCAAAGTTGCAATTTTGAACACGCACACGATTTCCTAAAACTGACAACTTTAGTCTCCGATCCTTTTTGCCTCACAGAAATAGGACCACTGAACAGAACGAAAGAGGCAAACCACACATAATAAAAGACAAAACTCCCGTAAAACAAAGCTCAAAAAAAAGTCGAAGATTCACACCTCTCCAAAACCAAAAATCAAAAATTCCAATTCTTTTCGAATTTCCTAAAAAATACATCACGTGATCAAACACTGACGTGCGTGTACCAAACCCCGACAAATGCCCTGAAAAAGATGAAAAAAAGTATTCCGTACCAAGACACAAGCACATCTGCAACTTACCGCTCCTAGTGCCCAAATTTACTTTCCACTGCCAATTTTTCAGCACGAGAGAGCATTTCTAGATTAGGTAATTTTCTTCCCCTTTCTGAACCACACGTGATCCCTAGCAAGTTGGTCCGTTTCAGTTAGACAAGAACCTAGAAAAGCAGCAAATTCTCAGAATAAGTTCGGGAATTACCGGGAAGTTGAATTAGGGAACTGAACTGATCTTTCTATTTACCCATCTTTTTTTTGTATAAAACCCTTGGAATCGCCTCCTTGAGTTTCCACTTTAGTCCATTCTTTAAAGGACTCTACAGACACAAAAAGAAAAGCAAACAAACAATTGATTATTGATTGTTGTTTCTTTGTCAGATACACAAGAATCAAAGCCACATGTCGCAACGAAAAGCACACAGAAAGCTGAAGGCTACAACCGGCGGTGCCGCTTCAGGTACCGTTACGGGTGTCTCTTCGTCGTCCAATGAACAGGTAAAGACATTAAATGAGATGTTTCCCGATTGGGAAGCGGAAGAATTGGAGTCTTTATTGGCTGAGCATTATAATGACTTGGAGATTGTTATTGACTTGATTGTCAACCAAAAGGTCTCCAAGTGGGAGCCAATAAAGAAGGAACCCAAGAGCAAAAAGAGGGACGATGCTGTGCACAATGACCTGTCCCACTTCACGACTTCCACGACCACCCTGCCACATATAACCAGCCATTCCGACCATGGAAAGCCTAAGCACCTTAGGGAGAAGCATAATAAGCCTGAACGGGGTGACAGACAAGAAAGAGGCGACAGAAATGACAAGAGACGTGAGAAGAAAGCTCCTGCCACCGCCGCCGCTCCCGCTGCCGCTAAGAAGGAACCAACTACATCTGTTTCTTCTACCCCAGCCACTTCTACCCCAGCAGCTCCTGCTGCATCAAGCGCTCCTGCTCCTTCTGGTTCATGGGCATCTGCATTATCTAAGGACGCCCTGAAGGCCAAGGAAAAGCGTGCTAGTGAAACCGAGACGTCTGAAACTCTGACCAAGGAGAAGGAATCTGCATCAAACAAAGCCGCATCTGTCAAATCCACCTCTGAGAACACTAAAACTCCTCAAGCTGAGGAGAAGCAATCTAACGATGAGGTTGCCGAAGCTGCTCCAGCCGCTAAACAAACCGCTCCAGCCGCCCTTGCAACCTCTTGGGCACTGGCCATTAAGCCAAAGGTCAAGCCTCAACCAAAGAAGGCTCAAGCTGAGAAGATCACCGAGACCCCATCTGAAAAAGCAGCACAAGAAGAACCTCTTCTTGTTGTTCCAGAAAGTGCAGTTGAAACCTTGGCTTCAGATGTTGAGGCTGTCACCGAGCCAGTTTACGAGCAAGTTGCCAAGCCAGTTTTCGAGGCTGTTTCTGAACCAGCCACTGAGATCGCCTCCGAGACCGTTGAAGAGGTTCCTGCCGTTTCCGTCGTTGAATCGGAAGTTATTTTGCCTCAACAAGTCAGCAACGTTGGTGTCTCTTTTGGATCCCTCTCTATCCAACCTCAGCAAGCCGTTGCAGAGGAAGTTGAGCCAAAGGCTGCTCAAGAATCTCAACCTTTGCAAGCTACCGCTACTAACCAAGCTTCATCTGAGAACCAGACATCCGCAGGTGCTGACTTCAGAAATAAAGCTAGCTCTGCTCCAAGCCAACAACAACAAACTCAAAGTGCTCCAGCTCCTCAACAACAACAACCTCAACAACCTCAACAACCTCAACAGCCACAACAACCACAACAAGGTTACCAATATGACCAGCAACCAAAAGCTGCCTCCAACCAAGGGTACGACTATTACTCTCATTTCCAATCGCAGCAACAGTTCCCTCAACAAGTTGGTGCTGGTAACATGCCAACTCAATTTGGCTACCCTTCATTTGACTACTCTGCTGCTTATGGTCAAGTTGGTCAAGCTGGATTGGATTCAATGACCAATGGTGCTTACTATCAAAGTGGAGTTGCTAATGGTGCAAGCGGAGAGAACACTGCTACTTCTGACGGTTCAAAGGCTGGTGTTGACATTACTCAATCTCCATTGGTTTCCCACCCTATGGGTCAACAAGGATTGCAAAACACGCAACAAAACCAACAGATTCCTGGTGCTGCACCTTTTGCCTACCCTAACTATTACAGCTACTACTACAACACTCCATTCTACGGTAATGGAGCTGGTATGGCAGCTGCCACAAACAATGCTTTCGGTATGCAACAAGCTCAACAAGCTCAACAAGTTCAACAGCAACAACAGCAACATCAACAAGCCTCCCGCCAAGGAGGAAGTGAGAATGGCTCCACTGCTCAAGAAGGAGAACACGGTAACGCTCAAAACGTAGCCTCTCTCCAGGCTGCTCAAGCTGCCAACCAGTTCTATGCTGCCCAATACTATGGAAACCCCAACCAATTTGGGTCTAGAGGTGGTTACCCATACAGCGGATATCCAGCTAACCAACCTTACCACCAGAATGGACAAGCCGGTGAACAGGGCGAACAGCTGCAGGGACAGCAGGGCCCAAGTACCAATGGTGCTCCTCAATACCCACAACAAAGTGGTCAGTATGCGGGATATCAGCAATATCCTCAATATGGAACCTACCAAGAAAACAGTCAGTACAGGGGCTGGTACTAGAGTTGTTAATGGATGGAAAAATGACATTTGCTAATAGGATTATGTATGTATGAGTAACGTGCGATCGTTCGTAAAGATATGTTTGATGTGAACCATGTATTGAGTCAGGAAGGGAGTATTTTTTAGGATTTTATTGTTTAATTTGTTTCAAGAGACAATTCTTGATTCACTCTGTTTAAGTTTCTGATACTTTTTAGGTTTCTTTGCTTTCTGTTTGAAATGTAATTTAAACAGAAAGAAACAGATATTCTTGACCAAGTACGGAACTTTTTGGGATTTTCTAAAAACTATACTTATAAAACTATTTAAATCATTCATGCTAGTAAAGAAACTTGTCTTATGTTTCCCACAAAGTAGCACCTAGCTTCAATTGGCCAAAGTAAACTAAACATGACACAGAAAACGGTATCATTTTTCAGTAACCGATTCCCAAAAGAGAGACATCAATTTTTTAAGTTTTTAAAGTTCGTTTATTTTACTTTAGATGCAGTACACCGACAATCTTGCATTATCTTTCTGCTTCTGTTGCCTAAAACAGACAAACGAGGAACCCATCGACTCAAACAGAGACAGAAGATCTTCGCAATGAATCTATTTACATTTCAAAACATGATAAATTTAAAAGTTTTTATTCAAAAACCGGACTCGCATGCAGTATGTTATTGTTTCGCCCACCAACCTAATTGGGCCGGGCCCGATTTTTCAGTACCCCCTCTCTACCACCAGAAACCACAATGAGTCTTCCTCCAGCCGCCCACAACAATAACCCAGTATCTTTTGCATATCCAACAGTCCGCAAAAGATGGCCTGTGATTTTGGAAGGTGCCATTTCTGATATCCAGAAGTATGTTGACCAACATCCACTTGCCAAAGAGTGTGGAGACCACGTTTGTGGAGAAATCCAGGGTTTGTTGAAGGAATTGAAGGCAGATGGTGAAATTTTGCCCTTCAAGGATGAGCAAGTTGCCAAATATGGACATCTTCGTGCATACAACGAGGAATTGGCCAAGATTGGTTCAAGTAGCTCCGGGACCACATGGCATAGTGCTCCATGGCTCTACTCAGAATGCTACCTCTACCAGTTGTTGGAATTGTGGTTCAAGGAAACAGAAACTTTGAAGGAGTTTGATGTGTTCGAGCTGCTCAAGAACCAAACGTTCAAACAATCGTCTTTTGGTGTTCTTGAGCTTTGTAAAAGATACCTGGGGCTCGCTAAGCAATTGGAGACCATCGGTGCTGATGCCGAGGCTCTTAAGCTCTTGTTTATCGAGTTTGCAGATATCTCCTTATGGGGAAATGCCACTGACTTGTCTTTACTCGCTGGAAATGTGACCTTGGAGGATATCAAATCTGTCCAAGGTGCCGAGGTTAGAAAAAAGAACGAGGAAAAGATCCTAGTTAACGATATTGAGAAGGTATGGACACAACTTGGTCGTTCTACTGACTCCAGAATCGATTTTGTGTTGGATAACTCTGGCTTTGAGCTCTTTGCCGACTTGTGTATGTCCTTGTTTGTTCTTGACGCCGGAATCGCTAGAAACATTGTTTTGCACTGCAAAGAGATTCCATGGTTTGTCAGTGACACCATGCCCAAGGATTTCAGTGCCTTGATTGAACAATTAGGGGACTCTTCATTCTTTAGCGATATCCATGAACTGGCCGAAGACAAGCAATGTGTCGATTACTTGGTTGGGAAATTGAAGAGTTATGTGGCTTCAGGCCAGATTTCAACTCAGCACCATCCATTTTGGACTTCGTGTCTGGAGTTCTGGAAAATCCCTGAAATTTCTGATCTCTACGCTGAATTGAAGAAATCTGACTTGATTATCTTCAAAGGTGATCTTAACTACAGAAAATTGACTGGAGACTTGGATTGGGATACCACCACTCCATTTTCTGTTGCTATTCAGCAATTAGCTTCTCTGGAGCTTCCTATTTTGGCCTTGAGAACCTGTAAAGCCGATGTTGTCGTTGGGTTACCCAAGGGTGTGAATGAGACTTTGATCAAGACTTATAAGGACATGGGCAATGAGATTGGAGAGCACTGGACATCTTCTGGAAAGTGGGCAGTGGTAAGTTTCTGTAACGGCCAGGAGCCATTGAAATGATGAATTGTTTTTGAAGATGTGATCATTGATTCTTCTTCAATGTCAACTTTAACAAGTCTTTGAGTTCAACAACCTCTTCAGTACCAACAATGTGAACAGCCTGGTATTTTCTGAGTTCCCAAAAGATGTAATCAATTCCATAATAGTCAAGAACCAATATCTATGGAATGGAAACCAGTGTCCAACTTATTCCCAACCATCAGTCTACATGGGGTTCATTGCCTTCATAATATTAAATTAGATTTACCGATATAGTACCAACAAACAGTAATACTACTCATTTCAGATTTCTTTTGCTTTTTTTGATTTCTTGTCAATTTGAACCGATATGGGTTAGATCTCTCTTTCTTCTCTCTGTTCTCATCAGATGTCTCCATCCTCTCTGTTCTCATCAGATGTCTCCTTCTTCTCTCCATCAGATGTCTCCATTCTCTCTCCTCTCTCCTCTAATAGCTCACATGCAGTTTTTATCGTTCCCTACCTTAAAAGTACCTTGGAACATAGGCATCGAAGCCAGCGAAGCCACCACATAATCAAACCAATTCACAAGTCTATGGTTCCCCAGACTTCCTCGAATTACATGCAACAATCTTGAACTTCTCAACAAAAAGATCGCTATCGTTGACATCATTACTGGACATATCGGTCATCTTAATCGACACATTCTTGATTATAAACGTCCACACATCATCACAGAATCTGTATGTGTGAAGATCACCTTTGAAAGAAATCTTGGACTTACACATGGACCTCTCTGCTTTCAAGCCTTCAGCAATGATTCGGTCGAAATTATTTAAAACTCTCATGGCTAGTTGTGGCTGGATCTTTTCATCACTGATAAGAGTATCAAGAGCATCTGCCAATGCACTGCCAATGGCACTACGACGGTACAACTCATAGTATGCAGGAGCACTCATCCTTCTATCTTTCTTTTAGTCTGATTTTGTATGTTTCTTGGTTTTATTGGCCTGGTTTTGTTCCGGCCTGGCGTAAGTTGTAGGTTTAGTAAATGAAATTTGATGGGAACGCTAGAACCAGTTAGGGATGTACGGGTTTTGTATCTGGTGTACTGGTGTTGTACCTGGGTGTACGGGTTTTGTTCCCTGATTTGGCATCCCCAGCTTACAACTTTCACAAAAGAAGCACTTTTCTGCCTTTCAGCACCAAATGACCTCGCAAAACGACCAATTATCGCTTCGTCAGCGGTATCGGAATGCTATTTCGCTGTTTTATTTTCTCGAGCGGTCCAGTCAACGTCACGATTCGGCCCTGTTCCAAAAATCAATCTACGGTATAATCCAGGAATTCCAGATATTGGAATCCATGGTAAATAGTCTTCATCTCTTCAGCAGTAACGAACAACTTCAAGAGATCAACTCTTCATATCTTCAGTTTATCTCGATCCTGTTTTTCTATGGAAACCTTCTACTGAAGTATACTGGTACCACTGAAGGAGTGATGCCTGAGGCAATTGATGCCCGAATGGACTTAAAAAGTCGCAATTTGCAAAGAGCACTTATTAAAGTGTGTCACTTTTTGACCATGGTCAACGGATTCGGAGGAATCTTGAGTAAACCCCAAGAATTAAGGCTTCAGGCATTCCAGAACCCATCAAACCCATCACCTGCGGAAATAATGCAATCTACGGGCGATGCAACATCACGAAGAGCACAGAAAATCGCAGAATTCAAAGAAGAGCGTTCTCTTGCTCAGAAACTCCTGATTCTTGATGAGTATTATAGCGATCAAGTATCCCATGAATCCGACCACCAAGATCCATTCGCTACAATGGACGAAGAAGTGGTGCGAACCATATATACTGACCAGTTGAAGTACCATTCCATCCAAGCTTTTGCGCTTTTGGACAATGTGGCCATGGAGTTGCAAGTCTTAGCTAATCGTCCTCCACAATTATCTACTGCGGAAATACCGGAAGATAAGCGCATAGACAAGAAACTTGGAGCGTTTGATTATACCCCGAGAGTTGAAAAAGACCCAACAAAGCTGCCTGGCGTCCAGGACCTAATCAATAAGCTGGGTCGTGTTCTCCAGCCGTTTGTTCTAACCAACAAGAGAAATGACCTCAGAAAGAAGGTTTTTGGCACGGGTCAGGTTCTTCCCAGCATGTCTGTTGAAGATTACCTTGACTATGAGCTTGCAAACGGCAAAATGCTCAAATCTGAAGAGCCAAAGAACGAAGACACGGACGAAAGCGATATCGACAGTGACGAAGAGCTACACCAACGAGAATGGGATGACTGGAAAGATGATAATCCTAAAGGAAGTGGAAACATGAAAGCTAACTTGGGATAAAAGGGAATGATTGATAATTAATGCATTAATGATTATGAAAGATCACATTCGAGCTCTTTAAGCCACTTGTAGTATTCAATGGTAAGTTCGTCGACTGTGGCTACAACCGTTTTGTTTGAAGGATCACGGCGTAAAATCCACCGGTCGTCATTTTCTTTGAAGGTTTTCAAACAGTTGATGATGATTTTGTAAAGTTCGAGAATCCGTAACTTGAATTGCTTGTAATCATCAATCTCGGTGCTTTCAGACATGAGGCTGTCCTTCTCCAATTTGAATCTTGTAATGAAGATGTACAATGCTTCGGCGGCACCACGAATGTCTCTGAAGGTACTCAATTTGTCGTCATTTGTACCACCAAGGAGCCTCCACAGGTAGAGATATTCATAGCATTGTAAAGCGTTGGAAAGGATCAAATCTCCGTTGGCAATTTCCAAAAGAATCGAATCCACCAAGAGATAATTCTTCTTGAATAAATTGTTGGTGCCTTTTGAAAACACAGAGTCGATTCTCTTGTTATTAAGGAGAGCCCGAATTATTCTTGAAAGAAGCATAGACATTTCAGAAGATGACACCATGGAAGAAATGTCATCAAGAGCTCTAATTGCTTCATCGTACAATTTGATTTCAACTGCATCGTTGAATAAATTTCGTAGATACGTTACCGTCAACGCAGCGTGTCTGTTTTGGTCATCATCTAAACTCAATGTCTCAATGGCCATTTTTTCAAAGCTCACGGACTTTCTGAGTAAACTTGTCTTATTGTTGAGGCCACCAAGGTCCGATCTTGTCTTAATCGAGTCGTAGTATGACATACAAAGCTGGGAAGCTTGGTGGAAGTAGTTTGACTTGACCAACAGTTCCAGTTCTTGAGGAGCAAAAACCGCCATCAAAAAGTTCTTTATCACTTTTTGATTCCCGAGACGGTCAACAAGTTTTGCATGTACTTCATCAGAATTGATCTCTGAGAAGGTCTGGTAGGCACTAAGCGATTCGTAAAAGTCATCGTACTGATTGTTGAATAGATAAACAATGCCAAACAAAAAGTGAACAACTGGTGTAGTGCAATCGATGCTCTTCTTGAGCTCATCGAGAATAATTTTGACTTGATTTCTGTTGAGTAGTTCGAGGAAAAGATCCAACAAGTAAGTTTGTCTCTGCTTAGTAAGAACAACCACACAATAGAAATCAAAAGCAGCGTTATAGTCCTTGCGCATGATCAAATCCTGCAATTGGGCATGTCTGCGGGCTGCGCATTGCCAAAAAATCGAGTTCTCATAGCGAGAAACAGAATCTACTTCAATTGCAGAATTTGAACTAGAGTCCTTGAAAGCAAGGTCAAACACATCTGACATGAGGCTGTAATATTTAAGCTTGGCAACAATCTTGTTCTGAAGATCCAAAATAGTATCATTGACTTCACATAGGAGTAGAAGAACGAAGAGATTGATGAGAATCAGTTCGTGGCTCTTTTTAACACTTTTGAAGATGTCAATGGTTAGGATTTTTGAGAGTAAACCGCATCCTTCTCCTGAAGAAGGTTCCGTAGAGTCATCAGAAAATAGAGCTATATCGTTTGTGACATTGACAAGCAGAAGAATTTCTTCTAATGCACCAGGGATAGAACTTAGCGACTCCATTATTTCCTGCGTCTCTTCATCGGAAATTTTACTACTTAAATATGATGTAGCATATTGAGTAGCATTTTCAGCCGTGACGGATTTGCAGTTTCTTATTTCAGAGGTTAATTCCCTGAATACACGTAACGAGAATTTGGAAGTCACAGCAGCAAGAAGAGCCGACAAATCGCCACTAGGACATAAGTGGTACGCCTCGTATAAATGAGCAATTCTAAAAATACCTAAGCCATTTACCTGCAAAGTCAAAATATAATCAGGAGTTGGAAGCAATGCCAATACTTCCTGGCTGGCCTTCTTAAACTCGTCGCAAAGAAGAGCAAATTTGTACCACAAAGAGTGTACAGTGACCCCCTGGGACTTGCTTATCTTCTTAATGGTTGACGTTAAGTGTTTTCTCAAGCTTGTGTCTTCTGGGACGACAATGGAGTTCAGGTTATACTCAAAAACCTCCAAAGCAGTCAATACGATATTCTCATCGTAGTTTCCCGATTTAAATATAGCATCGGCAATTTCGGAATCGCTTCTGGTAGCTATTAACTCTTCAAAAGGAGACGCACTAGGGGCATGGCTTCTGGAGATCTTATCGATATGAAATGACTCTTTATTGACTTCATAAGAAACAACCGAAGCGAAGGTATTACATTTCCATAAGATGACAAATTTGAGATGCGAGGTGGTGTTTTGAATACGGAAATCTTGTATCATCATTGTAGAGTTTTGAGTTCTTTCAGATGTTGTTTCTGTAGATTCGTCAATGGCAAACGAAGATGTCTTGGAAAGGTGCTCGTCACCGACAACCCAATTGAACATTTCAAATGCTGGATGTGAGGATGTTTCGAGCTTGGAACTTTGAGGAAGTAAGAGCGATAATCTTGTCTCATTGTCACAATGGGTCACAGCGAGGTATCTATTTGGGACATTATTGAGCCAGGCAATTTGATCAGGCGTGCCACACATATCAATCTTAGGTCTTGATTGTTTGTGGGTTTCTATGTTCCAAAAAGTCACTTGCTTAGTGGTTGATAAGGATACAAATTCTGATTCAGTGAGTTTAACCATGTCCACAGATGCATTCAGAGAAATGCCATTGAGCAGGACTTCTCCGGTTCCAGTACCTTTAAATAAGAGACTGACGAGATTTAAAGACATCAAAGGAGTGCTTTCGGCAAAGTCAAACACATCAAGAGGACCCAATGGGTGATGTCTCTTGAAATGTAAAAGACCGCCATCTTTTAGCGAGATTATGATGTTAGAAGCATCTAAAGCTTTTACACAGAAAGGTTCGGACCTCAATTCGAACGAATACGGTACAGAAATGTTGACCCACTCGGTGAAATTGTCTTTACTGAGTCGGTTTGTGGAGTTGCCCATAATGAAGTCACTGAGCTCGATACGAAGCGTGAGAAAAAGATAGCTTTGATCGATCACATCAATTAGAACATACGGCTCGCCGTTACTATTGTTAGCAACAAATTGACACGTCATGGTCCGATTACTGATGATCAGATGAGGAAGCTGGATCTTCAAGTTCTGAAACTGTAACCCCAAAAGGGTCGTCTCGTCAACAAGAAGAGGGGATAACCAGACAGAACGCATATCGTTGGTGAATCCTACCTGTAAAGTTGGAAAAAAACATCCTTTTTGGCTGGAAAGATCGACTAATTCTCCATGGTTTAAACAGCCTTTCTTGAACTTTTCCGATACATCGCTCACTGGTGGACAGGGCAAGTACTTAAGCGGTAGTGTGACTACTTTTGTCGGCAAGTGGGACGAATAAGCAACGATGTTGGAGGTGCTGTAGGTGACCATTGTGACTTTGTTGACGTAGATGGGTTACGTTGGTTTTGAAAATTGATTTAGATGTGTGGTGTACGGGTGCGTTGTTGTTGGTGTACGGGTTTGGTTGGAAGAGTGCAATTAATGGAAGAAAACAGGAGAAGAAAAATATGATGGATTTCATTTATGATAATGTTTTTCTTGTTTTTGATTTTCTTTTGTTTGTTTTTCACTTTCTTTCGAATCTTTGCTTGGTGCTAGGGCTACTCCAGGGAGGATTAAGAACCTCTGAACTCCAAAAAAACCATTTTTTTTGTTTTTTGTACAGTGTGGTAGTGTCAATAAACTAATTATAACCGAGTATGTTTTCTTGTTTGCTTGAAGAAAACCTTGTTTGCTTTGAGAGGAGTGAAACTTGTGTAGACTCTATTGCAAGACAGATAGGCGAAACGTGGATACTTGGAGAATTTTTTGGTCGAATATATAAAGAGGTGTTTCGGCCAACTTTCTGTTTGAAAATCTAAAAAAACTCTATAGTTTGGTTGATTCGGTAAAGGATAGACGAGTAATCAATGGTATATCACCACCAAAAGCCATGCTATCAAAGAGTAAAGCTACCATACGTAATTAGAAATGGATCTTTTTCTATCTATACTTCTTCTATTCTGAATTTCAAGTTATTTGATATTATATGTAATCATTTGAGTTTCCTTGTAGTTATTTGAGATTATGTGTTTATCTTCTTATAGATATACCTCAATCAACGATAGACTTCCTGAATAATCCTAACAAGAGGAGGCTCGAAACCGAGACTCGAAGCTGTCACCATCCAATATTTTCATTACTATTGATGGTTATTGCCATCTACTCGTGACATTCTCGGGTTGGCAGTGGAATCATTGCTAGGAAGAGGGTATCTTTCATCAGAAATCTTGTCAAAAACATCAGTTAAACAAGACGAAACTGAATCATTTGGCAGTGAGGTATCTAGTATACCCAAAAACGGTGCATCCGTGGGCCCTGACAATACTTTCTTGCTGCATCCACATAGAAAGTGACGGTTTGCAGAAATATATTCAGCAAGAGCAATGACATCATCATCCAAAACCTGTTTCTGCCTATTCTCTCTTTCCTCTGAACCATCTGCCAATTTATCCAGAGGTACTCTTTTGGCTTTAAGTAGGTCTGTGGGTCTTTTCTTCGTTTCAAGTAAATCAGTTCTGTGACGTTGCAACATCTGATCTTCCTTGGTTACCAAATCGTTTTCCGTAAGCTTCTCAAACTTTGCAATAATACCTCTCACGTTATTCTGTTTGTTTTCAATCCTTTTGGCTGTACTGCCATGTTCTAGGACAGTAGATGTGAGAAATTCAATAGGTTCTTTTGCATTTTCGGAACTGATTTCCATTTTTCTCTTTAATTCCTCATTCAAAGCTGATTCGCAACTTGATTTCTTTGAAAAGTCATGCACTTCCAGATCAAAATGTAGGTTCTCTTCAATGACGGTAGTGTTGAGTTCGACCCTTGTTACTCTTGTTAACAAGTCTGGACAATGTTTAGAGACGAGTGGATAATGAGCCTGGGCCTCTTTAGTATTACGTTGTGACAACTCATTCTGCTTGTCCTTCTTCGTCTCTCTCCTATTCATCCTCGATCTTTCCCTCAGTTTTTCCTTCTTATGCTTTGTCTTCTTCGTCTGCTCCTTGACGGGACCCACCTTCGAGGTACCTAATGGAAAAAGAGTTGCAGATGATTCCGTTTCAATTGCCAATGGAACATTCTGCCTAGAAATATGTTCCGATTCGGCCACCTCTTTTTGTTTAAACAGACCTTTGTCTACATCTAGACGGCAATCAGAAGTCAATTCAGCGCCAGGCTCTGTATCCAAAAACAAAGGAACTGAAGAATCAAACCCCTCTTCAGTATAATGAATCCGAATAATTCCCGTAGCTAAAGGCTTAAGTTTGTGCTTCTTTGCTCGCATCAGTGTTTCTCTTGTAGTTGTTGTAGTCCTTTTAATTGGGGGTGGTGGCAGATAATTTGCAGCCATTATGCCGCTGACCATAGTGATTGCACCAAGAAAAATCACATAATTGAATTTTTCTAAACTCAATTTTTCATTGGAACATAAAACTCTTTTGAGATATTGAGAATTCTTTGTTGTTTTGCATTTTATCCTTTTGAATCTTATGATTTCATCACTTTGTCATTTGGAACCTAGCAAAACCATGCTTATCAAGAAAAGCCAAAGATCCCAGATATCAATAAAGACTTATGATATGTAGCTTCAAGGATATGGGATGAATAATTTGAAATTAATTATGGTCTTCCTTAAATCTCTTCATCGCATCTACTTAGGGTGCTTCCTTTGATCTTGATCTTAGATGGGGGAACAATCATCCAAATAATGACTTTTAAACGTCTCCGATAGACGCAAATTATTTTCAAGTTACTCGGAGTCGAAATTCTTGCTTTCTGTTGGTTGAGAAATGTGTTCTTTGAAAGGATATGATATCAGAGATCCTATCATATTCAATATGAAGTGTGCAATACCAGAGACACTTTCATATCTGGTATGAATGAATGGAATGTGTGAAGAATTGAAAAGAATAAACAGCCCAGTAAGACTTTGCATCAAGCATCGCGTACTGCTGTTACATGAGTGATTTTGAATGGGGCTTAAGTGTAATCATTCACTTCATCGGCCTCCCAATCATAGCCTCGTTCTAGGTTCAACCTTCGGCAACTCTCACAATTGGATTCACATGTTTCTCCACTTTTGCCAAATATCTCGGAAGAAACACAGTCGGAATTTTGGGTTGAAAGGGGTGGTATTGGTTCCACGGCAGTCCTGGTTGAATGAACAGGCATTTCGGTTTCCGGGAACCCGGTTTTTCGAAAAGCAAAATTTCTCTCATCTGGAAGAAACCCATTGGTTTGATGATTTGGTTTCTGGTCCCTGTTTGAACCCTCTGTGTGACATTTACATTCCTTTTTCAAGTCATCATATAACGACTTATACTTTATAAGTTTCGATCGAAGATTCTCATAATAGGGTATTAACTCGTTCTTCATCTTTGAAGCATTTATTTCTTTGGTTTTGATGAAATCGGCCACCTCATTTTTCAACCTGGAGTTTTCATCCCGTAGTAGACTCTGAGCCCTGATTTGGTCCCGAATGTTGTGGGAATCCAAGTCATTTTTCACCTTAAGCAAGGCCAATTCTTTAGAAACAGTGGCGAGTTTATCTTTAAGATCGTCGTTTTCTACTTTTAATGCAAAGACCTTTTCCTTTTCGAGCTGACTATCTCTCATGGCATTATCACGTTCTCTCAGAAGCAGTGCAACAAAATTATGAATCTTTTCGATTTGTGTAAACGTGTCTGGTTGGTGAATATTCATATTACTCAGTTCGCCCATATAAGTCATTGAATTTGTTCCATAAGGTCTGTTGAAGTCCTCAAGTACATCCTTCTCCCAGTCCATACCCAAAGCTTCCAATATTGGTATGGTGTTAACCGGAGGATCCATATTAGGGTAATATTTCAGTTTGGTTGTTGTTTTAGAGTCTAATCAAGACTGTATTGTGTTGTAAGTGTTGTTTTTTGTGTGTTTTTGGGTGTTTTCGTCTGAATTTGATGAAAAATTGATGAATAATTAATGAAAAATCGGTCTTCTTGAAAGATTGGTGTTTTATGTCTCCGTTTATATGTATGACGACTCAAAATCCAAACAAATTGTTCAAAAATCGGTCAAAAGAACCGTGATTTGCTTGGTTTATGTTGTGTTGTAGCTACGCGATGGATATGCGATGTGTACATAACAAGAGCTAGAAGGAAGCAAGACAAAAGAAAGAAAAAAAGATAAAAGAAAAAAAGAAAAAAAAGAAACCCAAAAATTTAAGGTTTTTGTATTTATATCGACGCTTTGGTAAGAATCTCTGGTTCTGGATGTATATCTTTCTGTCGCTGAAGCTGTCTCTTCTGCCCCTAGAATGATAAATGATTACTAATTATTGATTAGGGGCTAATCATTAAATACCAAATATGCTAAATTGTTAACAATTAATGCTTTGCCGTGTTATAATTAACTCTAACTCTATGGGCTACTAAGAAACAAGAGAACAGACACTGAAACGGCTATATTTGCCGAAAATGGCATGGTTCTGAAAAAATTCCCTAACTCCCCAAAACGGTAATTCTATTTCCTAAAAGAGTAATCCGAGAAACGATCCATCTCAATACTATTGTTTCATCATCTTTCGTCTTCTGAATACAACAATAATCTGAAACATTCGTCACCATAACCAACATAAAGAACAAAATGTACTCCCAAACAGAATAAAACCTATCTGAAATGATCCCATTTGAAAATCTAGAACGTTCTATTTTCATGTTGTTTATTTTGTTTTCTTTGCATTTCCCCACATCTCTCTGCTACACATCAGATTCCTCTTCCACCAGTACTCCAGTGTACTAACTCATCTTTCCCTTCTTCAGTGGACCAGACTACTTTTTTATAAAAGTCATTAATTCTTGTTTAGTCCACTACTTATTCTAAGTCTACTGACTATTCCTAGTCTTCTAATTCTTTGGTCTAGTCCTCCTTAGCCAATACTACAAACCTTCTCCCACCTAGCCCAAAGGACCGATGTCGTCAACGCTATTTTATCGATTCTTTCACCAAAAAGAACAATCTACCATCCATTTCGATGGAACAGGTATCAATGTTTTTGACCTTAAACATGAAATTATCGCTCAAAACAACCTAGGTCAAGGTAACGACTTCATGCTACGGATTTACCATGTGGAACAACCGGATTTGGAATACGACAACGATCAAGATGTCATTCCTAGATCAACATTTGTCCTCGCCAAACGCTCTCCTGTCACCGTTTTCAACGCAAGGACTCAGTCCGCTGCTAGGTATGTCTCTGGACGTCCTCGAATAACCAAGTTCAAGCAGCAGCCTGTGACGGCACCAGTGGTTGCAGCAAAACCAGATATTGTTGTGGATGAGAACATAAGTGAGGAGGATAGAATTAAAAAGATGTTTGAGAATCAATCTACAGTATGGGCACAGACCCAGGATGAGTTGTCTACACATAAAATGGTCCATTATAAGCCAGGAACTGAAGATCTTCCGCCCCCAGGTTATGTGTGCTACCGATGTGGTGGGAAAGATCATTGGATCAAGAACTGTCCTACAAATTCTGATCCTAACTTCGAGGGTAAGAAAATCAAGAAAACAACTGGTATTCCAAAGAGTTATATGAAGACAATCTCTAAGGAAACCGTGGAATATAGACTACAGAATCCCGAAAGCAATGAAAGCGGAATCAAAACAACTGAAAATGGAGATTTGATAGATGCTCAGGGAAATACTTATATGATCACCGAGGACGGCAATTACGTTATGACCTTTGCCGACTCTAAAACATGGGCTCTGTTTCAAGAAAAGCAACAGAGTGCTGCGTTACAGGCACAAAAGAGTTTCAATAAGGAATTGTCTGCTAAGGCCATTGCTGCAAACAAATTGCAGTATATCAACCCTCTCTCTGCCGATCCTGAGGTTCTCTCTGCTCCAATATGTAAAACACCATGTTGCCATGACCTTCTGGCATTGAAGAACATGAAGAACATCTACTATTGTCAATCACAGCTTGAACAAACACTTATCGAAAACGATTTCCATTGCCCCAACTGTGGCAGAGAAGATGTTTTCTTGGACTCTATTATTCGTTGTGAAGAGCTAGAGAACGAGATCAAGAAGTTCATTGAAGAACTGGGCCTAACTGATCCTAGCAGAAAACGTAGTGGCGAAGGTGGTGAACCTGATGCAAAGAAAACCCGAATCGATCAAAACCCAATGATGCCAATACCTCCAGGAATGCCATTCCCCATGATGCCTATGATGGGTATGCCTCCCATGTTTATGCCTCCACCAGTTATGCCACCACCTGTTCAAAACACGAAACCTAAACCGTGAATTTATTCTCAAAGAGGAAATTTTATAATCTGATAAAAAATTACAAAAATCTTTTTATTAATCTTCGTATTTCGGCACGTAGGTAACATGTGTCTTGTCTCAAATGGGCTGCAAAATCTACCTAGGGTTACCCGGCCACACTCAATGAACAATATAAAGAACACCTCTGGCCGCAAATTTTTCAGTTCGCTACTATTATCTATCCCCAGGTAAAATGTATGTTCCAACGGCCCAAGTTACTATGATGAGCAAAATAATCAATTCAAACTAGAGTTTGTGACTTTTCAGAATGATCACAACATTATTATGCATGGCTTGCTGACAACTTTTTCTTTTGACTATTGATTCAATACTAACTTGTTAAGGTATGTTTAACCATGATAATGATATAATATTAAATGGGAGATTCTATTTTATGATGATACAACAAAAACAAAGCTGGAATTACCAACTGAAACTCTAGGATTGATAAGTTTTTGCATATTAACTGACCTTCGAATCATCCCACCCCATGATATTTATTTTGCTTCTCCTATTATTATTTTTTTAGGCATCGTTACTAACTCAACAGGTAAGTGGAACTAAACAAAAACATAACCTTTATTCGAAGAGGAATTATTGCACTGGGCACTGAATACTTTGTGAGTGACAACGCATTAAGGAAGGGCCTCAGAAACCCTTCGTGACTGAGAATAATCACAACATCCCCATAATCTTGATTATGAAGCTAACAATTCTAGATGTATGTACCGTGTGCTCTATGACAAACTGATGATCACCTAGATGACGAGTCAGAATCGGGATTCCCGTTGACGACAACCTTTTTTTAATACCATTCATGCTTTTCTGAGTTTTGAAACCTAAAACTTAACAGTTACTAACCTTGAAGAAGTCGACAAAACCAATCAATCCATTTTGGTTGTTCTTTTGCTTTGAGCATTAGTTCTTTGCAATCTGAACAATGCAACTTTGCTCCAACCTTCTGTGTGCATTTTGTTGCATCTTTTGCACATTCGCTGCCCTTGCTACTGCTTTCTGTGTGAGCAATAAAAGATGAGCCTGAAATAAAAGACAAGCATATGTCCGATTCTTTTAAAAGAAGATAAACATTTCACGTCTGATATTGTTTTCGTAGAAATCAGGAGCAAGGGATGTCGAGCGTGCAAATATCTTATTTGTCTTCTCCCCCTCTCCCCCATTTACATGGACTGCAACGAGTATCGAGTATGATGAATGTGTATGATGCCTTCACCAAAACACCAAAGGTATGTTCTTTTTTTTTTGTCTTGACGCAGTATATGATGATTTTACCACATTTATCACGACGGTCTTCTGTGCTGGCAACTTGTAATTGCCTCGCTTTGATGATACTCTCGGCCTTGACCGGCCGTGGTTCCTGAAACTGTGTACTTTTCACATGAATTATTCACTAACAGATAGGTATGTTTTTCAATTTGTTTTTCACCACCAATGATGCCATCTAGCGTTTGATTATCCATGAAACTCCAAATATATTTTCGATTTGCATGTCAGTCTGAGTTGGGACTTTTTATGACGTCTACTAACATTCCATAGAATAAAATACACAAGTGCTGAAGCACCCAAGCAAAAATGGTACCATGTAAAATTGTCTCACCAGATGAGAGTAATATAAAAACAAAATATTCTAGCAATTTAAAAAACAAATGAAAAACAACAAATGAAAAACAAATGTTCAAAAAGCAAGTGGAACGGTCAATAAAGGACGTTATTTACCAAAGGAAAAGATAACAAAGGTTACAGCAATTCAACAAGACAATAATACATTCATAACAAGAAACCGACCTCGGCGGTAAAGGAGAGAAATATAAACGATACTCAGTGAGAGGGCGGAAGCACCTACTGTCTCTTGGCGTATTCAGCCTTCTCCTTTTCGTAACGCTTCTTATCAGCAGCAGCCTTACTTTCGTAAGGGCCCTTTTCCTCAGCGTCCAAAGCCTTCCATTTCTCACCCAACATCTTTCCGACTTGGCCGAAACTGATACCAGGGTTCTCAGCTCTTACAACGTCTCTGTTCTCGTTGGCAAAGAACATGTAGGCGGACAAGGATCTCTTAGGAGCGTTTGGGTCCTTCTTCTTTCTGTTGGACTTCTTCTTTTCGGTGGACACTGAAAGTTAGTAAATTGTTAAGACAATGAAGATGACGTGGTGAGTGTAAATGGATGTCAACAAATATCAAAATGTCAAAATGTCAACAGATGTCAACAAATATCAAAATGTCAAAGCATCAAAATGTCAATGTAGTAAAGGATTGTAAAGTTGAATCGGCACAGACAGTGTTGTTGCCAAAAGATTTTCTTTACCACGTGCTCTAACCCTCGAATATCTCCCAGGCCAGCCAGTCCCTCCTCTCCCAAACACAAAACAACCATCTATAAAAAAACTTCACAACACCACAAGCTATAAAAGTTACAAGCACCGTGTCAGTCCAGTTTGTTTACCCCAGACACCAGCTGGCTGCAGTACACGCCCATTACTAGTGGGTGTTCGTTGTCCATCAACAAAAAGCCCAGCAAATATAAATTCAGCGCAAGCAAAACAAAGCAGCTAAACAACTCCAAAACAAACAAATTGAACATCTATATAACTTGCCTAAACACTTTCATGTCTTGGCCATACAACGTCAACACAACGCGGTGCGCGCCCTTGTCACTGTGTACTTTGTACATACTAGTGTTTTTTTAACTAGGGAAGAAAATAGTAGGCAAATTGTTGTGTGGGAGTCGGGGCAGCACTATATATGGCGGGTGGGCAAGAGGGATATAGGGACAGGTAATGCGCACGGCAGGCGTAAATTTGAGACTGCAACCGTGATTATTGAGGGTGAGATTAGGTGAAGCGTGCATGGGAGTTCAAGTGATCCGATAAAGGTTTATGGGTTTTTTTGGAGTTTTTGGGGGGGTTATGTGGGGCTTCAGTAGTATTTTGCAATGTGGAAATGACTTTTTTTAGATGGAAATCCGGCTTTTGTCCTTGTTGAGCTTTGATGTGGGTATTGCATATTGTACAGCGTTGGTTGTTGTATGCAGGACAGTGTATCTATTGTGCTATGCCTAAATGTGCTATATTTCCTGTATGTTTGTTATGCTACATGTTAAAGAGGCATGTAGACTACTATATGTGGGAGATTAAAGTTTATGATTTTCTTGTTTAGGAAAGACGAAAATTTGGATTTTGGTTATTTTTGGTTTTTAATTTTTGATGTTTGAAGTTGGAAAGTACGGAGTTTGAAGAATCTCTTAGTATGTTGACATTTCTTGGTAGTGTTAGTAGTAGTAGTAGTAATGTTAGTAGTAATAGTAGTAGATTTTGATGAAAAGGGTAGATTCTGATTGAAAAAAGGACATTTATTGTAAAGGGTGAGATGTTTTGGATATAAGAGATTTTGAAAAGAAGACTAAAAATACCGTAAATTCATGAAAATGAAGAGCTAAACTGTTTAGCTCAGGGTAATGTTAGGACTCGGAGAGATGGCTTGAATGATTCAAACCGCCGTGGATACTGAAATTGAAAACTGGAAGTCTCTATCGATGGAATTTTCAAGAAATTATCGATAAAAAAAGATTAAATTTAGAAGCTTTGCTATTACTTCAAGTTCTACAAGTGGCAGAAGAGTGAATTGCTGGTAAAACGATTGAATGGTGAGTTATGGTATAACACCGAAAAAGGACTACAAGTACCTGATCAGTTCAAGTTGTGCGAATTAAAAACGGGATAGAAGATTCAATGAGAGCTTGTATCTCTTTAGGTCTTGATTATAACATACGAGTGCAGCTCATGTCCTGAATTGCCTTTACTATTTGGTAAATGAGAGGTCATGAAGAGACTTAAAGTGTTTGAATTATTACGATTAGAAAAAAATTTAGAAAGAAATTATATTCGGAGTAAAGCTTCATCTGTCAAAACCTTGCATTCTTCTTTCATCCTGATAATCTTGAAATTGATCTTTAAACTTTCCAACTGTGATTATTGCTATTACAATTGCGGGCTATTTTTTTCTTTTTGCTTTTTCTTTTGTCCATTTCTCTCATTTTTGTTCTCTCGTATTATTCATTTTCATCTTCATAGACTTCTATGTTCTGGTCATTTTAGGCCAATCTGAAAAAGAACCAATTAATCGTAGCTGGATAAATTTTCTATAAAATTTATTTTCATAACTTACCATCATTGTTGAAAATACAGAAAAATCTGCCCAAAACTCTCCATATTCTGCGGTTTTGGCAAAACACTCAAATTACATTCATAATCAACCCAGATAATGCTCTATAAGAGTCTGGTTTTCTTTTCGGAATCGTGAAACTACTAAATTCAGGAAAATTTCCCAAATCAAGGATTACAACATGTTTGTTCCTCTTCTGGAACCTGTTTTCTGAAAAGGGCCACTTGGACTCTGTAGTGGATCCCAAAGCAGTAAGCGATGAAACATGCCCACAAGAAAGATGCAGTAGTGGTTTAAGCAGCCAAAACTATATAAAGAGACGAATATTTTCCTCATTATTGAAATATTATCATCAATTACTTTTCAAAAACCACAACAATGGCCGCTCAAACTACCTCTTCCTCATCCAACCAAAAGACTTACAAGAAAGTCAACACTGACAACTGGCACTACTCTTATAATGTTGGATGGATTCCTTCTTGTGTCATTGTCTAAATCCAAAGCTTTTGATTTTTTTGGATTGTAGGATTACGTTAATAACAATGAACGTTTCTTTCAAGGCTAATGTAGATTCAGATTGAAATAAAGAGTAGAGAAATGAAGAAATGAAGTGAAGGTCCAAACTATTCACATGAGTGTAATATAAATCTGTGAATCCGAAAAGAAAGAAAAGAAACGAAGTAATGAAATAGTAGATCTTTCGAAACTTTCAAAAGAAGTCAAATTATTTCACATGATCTGTTTAAACAATCAGTTCCCTTGAAAACGCCATTTCTTCGGCCATCTTCAACTGTTACTGATACTATACTATTACTATACTATTACTATTACTATACTATTACTATTACTGTTACTATTACTGTTACTGATACTATACTGTTACTGATACTATTACTATACTGTTACTATTACTATTACTGATACTATACTGTTACTGATACTGTTACTGATACTCTGCTATACTATACTATACTATTACTATTACTATTACTATACTATTACTATTACTATTACTATACTATTACTATTACTATTACTATACTATTACTATTACTATTACTATACTATTACTATTACTATTACTATACTATTACTATACTATTACTATTACTATTCCTTGCTACCAATCATCCTTTCAGGTCCTTGAACCAACACAAAATTACCCCCCTTGGAAAGCAGGATATTTACGCCAAATTTCCAAATATACCCTTTCCTGTTTCTAATTTCTTTTTCAGCCCCCACTCTCAATTTCATTCTTTCCCAAAACGACTTTTCTTCCCCTTCCTCCATTTCGTTATCAACATTCTTCCTCCTGCGTATACCTCGCCTAATAGAGATACCATTCCTTGACTTCATTGACGGTTTTTCTGAGTAATCTGGTGAATTATTTGACTTCAACAAAGACTTTTCCGGACTCAAAGTTGGTGTTTTAAGAGTGTTTTTGTTTCAATGCCTGATTCCCCACCAAAAAACTCTGCCGATCTTCCAGCAAACCCACCCTCTTATGAAGATGTCAGATCATCTCTCTCTCCACCAGCGGTTTCAACCCTTAATAGCGCCGAAACCTCACGTCGGCCTTCTGCTGTAAACCTTTCTTCTCTACGAAGCGCTTCTGAGAAAATAAAGAATGTTCCATACCGGCCTGCCCGTAATCTCCAAGCTCAAATCGACAAATTGGGCGATTCTCTTACCACATTAAGTCCAAGGTCTTCTGGAACAAATACTGAATATTTCGATGTGCTTCCATCGTTCCAAATGTTTCAATCGATTCTTAAAAGAAATGATTTCGAATTTGATGAAGATAACTTAGGCTTACCTCCGTTGTATTCGGCAACATCTGCCTCTGATACTTCTTTACCCGCACAACAGTCCAGTGCCGATATCGACCAGGTTCTTCTCGACTCTACTCCTTCTAACCCAACATTATACGATAGCGATGAATATGATGATGAATTGGATGGCCAATACTTGTTTTCCGATACTGAATCGGAGGATGGTCTCCAACTTGGTTCTCGGTCCAGGCATCGGACGGAGCGTGGTCCTCGCATCGGAACTTCGCCTTTTCGGGGATCTTCTCCTACTGCCGGTGCTTCTGGCACTCATATCGTGACCCACGAAAGTTTTGGCCATTCAGTATTAGACAACATAGACACTCTTCCTCATGCTAAGGCGTCCCCACTTAGTATCGACATTTTCGTTACCAAAGATGTGCCTGTACCACACAGGCTAAACCCGCTTGAAACAAAACTCAAGGAGTATAGTTGTGGTGACGCTGTCAACGGTTATGTTATCATTACCAACAACCTGGACAAAGACGTCGATTTTGGTCTTTTTACAGTGAGCCTTCAGGGAACCATCAAACTGATTAATAGGTTCAAAAACGACAAAGGAATTGAGGTTACCAATTCGATATTGCAGAAAAAGATCTTGAAGATGTATGATTTAAATGCAAGTTACAATGAAGGTCCCATTCCAAGCTCGGCTGGAATCGAATACGAAGCATTTTCTAGAGATCAATACGATGGCTGCGTCATGGGACTTCCAGATAACAGAATTCTCAAAGCTCACGAAAAGTATAAGAAGTTCATTATCTTCAAGTTTCCTGATATGCTCCTTGATATTGTTTGTCCACATGGAGTCATGAGACACACAATGGCTCCCCCATCGTTTGGAATTGACAATACAGCATTATTTAACAGAGCCAGCACGATAGAAATTAATAAGGCTTTGGGTTATGGCTGCTTGGCATCCAAGGGATCGCCAATTAAGGTTCGTGATTATTGCTTTGAGAATGTAAGTGTTTCTTACGCAATCAGGGCAGAATTCATTGACAAACAGCACACAGAAAACCAGCGTGTTCCTGTTTTTGCTGAAGATATCAATGACCCTGAGAACAAATCCAAGTACATTATTTCGAAGAGTGCGGAGTTTTACTTGAGACTATTACCAAACGTCAAGTCACAAGTCGATTCCTACAGCCGAGCATACAGTTTGTTTGGCGTCGAGACATTTGATACAGTCGGTATTGATGGTGTTTTATATGGACGTCTAGCTAAGCGTGAAACTTGGCATTTTATCAGGAGAATGAATCTAACTATCGAACTGGAAATTCAGTCTGCGCTAGATAAACGAGAATTCTCCGGAGATGACATAAAGAGAAAGAATTTAGGTTCATTCCAACAATTGCAACCTACTAGCAGCAAGATAAATCTTACTGTGACCCCTGAAATATTCGACTTTTTGCCTGAGTTCAAAGTCCGGGAATTTGAACGGAACAAGATTTTGTTTACCCACAACCCAACTACTGTTTCAATGAAAAAGAAGAAGCTTCTTATTCTGGCTTTCGAAAAGATCGGCGAATGTATCCTTGCTGTCAAAGTTCCAAATAAGTTGATTGCCTATGGGTCGCCCCGCCTCATTCAGAAGTACAACAATGGAAGAGAAGACAATGCCCTTTTTGCTGTTTCCTCCCGTGAAAATGTCTTGCTGCCTGTGTCTTCTAACAACGTGATGGAATTGTATAATCGAGACGATGATACAGTCATTAAGTATGTCGATATTGAGCTTTGGTACAAGTCAACTGTTGATAAATCAACGCTTCCCGAGGTCTCGCTGGTTGAATTCAACGTGGTTGCTTGGTCCTATAAAACGGACTATCCCATTCCCATTTCCTTTGATCATGACTTTTTCTACTCGAGAGCTGATGTGTCTGGTGCAGTGATTCAACGTGATGATGTTGAAAACACTAAGGATAACTTACAGCAATTCAAAGATGTGATTAATCAGTTCATTTCATTTTTGAGGCTGACCAAGACGGTTATTTCTCAAAACACTTTCTCATACTTGAGGGGACTCAGCAAGCTTGGAGTTAAAAAAGATGTGATTAAAGATTACTTTCAAACCGTCACTATTCAACATGACGACGTCAACTGTGAGAGTTGGAAACCGCAGACTTTTGCAAAAAACCAAACACTTTGGAGTAAGAAGATGAGCATCCCTTTGATCACCATCAACAAAAACAACATTACCTTGCCTCCAAGTTTCCAAGCCTGTTTGGTAGGCAGACTTTATTCTCTTCAAGTTAAGGTCAAATTCAAGGGTAGTGATGAGCATCATAATTTCACTGATCTAGACGTTCCAGTCATCATCGGATAGAATCAACTTGAATTTCCAAGCGAAGAGAGATCAAAAGGAATTTTTAAGATGAATCTGAAAATGGCATTTATGGTTATTCTCACGGGCAATTCATATCTAACTTGAATGCTATTGGCAAAGGAGGCTTTATTTTGTCAATATTTTTGCAGAATCAAATCATTGTGTCTTAAAATTGACAAATAATAATTCCAGATCAATTTCTTATTCATGGTTTTATTCTCTTGGTTTCGTAACAGCCATTCTAATTCGTCATTTATTACATCACCGTTTCGTGCAGTACCCTAGGTTCAATTATTGGGCAGATCAGCAGGTAATTGAGTGAATTTGAAGGCTTTAGAAGAGAAAAAAAATAGAAAAAAAACCTTCGGGGAATTCTGGTCAAATGTCTCGGTCTTGGATTTTCAAAAGTCGCCTGCAAACGTTCTTGGAGTGAGTCACTTGCACTAGATCCTGCGTCTGTCCCGAATAGGCAACGGATGTCGATGCCGCGGTGGGTTATCTTGACTCATGAGAAAATTTCTACTACACCTACTTTCTTCTACAAACTCAAGCACATCAAAGGAAAAATGCTAAGCAATTTCACTAAGCGTGTCGCTCCTTGGAGACGGTTCATGGCTACTGCCTCCAATACTTTTTCAAAGACGTCAAATTTGGACAGAGCCACCCTTACCATCAAAAATGGTCCAGTTTTCAATGGATACTCTTTTGGTGCTAACAAGAATATCAGTGGTGAGGCAGTCTTCACTACTTCCTTGGTTGGATACCCTGAATCCATGACAGACCCTTCATACAAGGGTCAGATCTTGTGCTTCACTCAACCATTGATTGGAAATTATGGAGTTCCTTCTTCTACAGCCAAGGACGAGTTCAACTTGTTGAAATATATGGAATCTGCTGAGGTCCAGTGTATTGGTATTGTTGTTGCCGATGTAGCAATGGAACACTCTCATTGGACTGCTGTTGAATCACTTCAGCAGTGGTGTCAAAGATCCGGAGTGGCTGCTATTACCGGAGTTGACACTAGACAATTGGTTACTTACTTGAGAGATAAGGGTTCTTCCTTGGCCAAGATCACCATCGGTGAGGAGTACGATGCTGACGAAGACGCTGCTTTTGACGACCCTGGTGCTGTTAACCTAGTCCATAAGGTGACCACTAAAGCTCCTTTCCATGTGTCTTGTCCGGACAAGTACGACAAAGGATACCACGTTGCTGTTCTCGATTGTGGAGCCAAGGAGAACATTTTGAGATGTCTCGTTCAACGTGGTGCCTCGTTGACCGTTTTCCCATACAACTACCCAATCGACAAGATTGCCAATAAGTTCGACGGTGTTTTTATCTCCAACGGTCCAGGAGACCCCACTCACTGCTCTCAAACCATTGAGAATTTGAGATCCACCATGAAGAATAACGAACAATTGCCGATCTTTGGAATTTGTTTGGGCCATCAATTGCTTGCCTTGGCAGCTGGTGCCAAAACTGTCAAGTTGAAGTACGGTAACAGAGCACACAACATTCCTGCTTTGGATTTGGAATCAGGCAGATGCCACATCACTTCTCAAAACCACGGTTACGCTGTTGATGCTGAGACTTTGCCAAAGGAGTGGGTTCCATACTTTACCAATTTGAACGATTTGTCTAATGAGGGAATGCAACATGCTACCAAGCCTATTTTCTCTACTCAATTCCACCCAGAAGCCAAGGGAGGACCATTGGACACAGCCTTCTTGTTTGATAGATTTTTCGATAACATTAAGGTTTACAAGCAAAACAGCGGTTTGGAGCAATACAACATCAAAAACTCTTTGATTGTTGACATTTTGCCTAAGGAAAGAGTTCTTTGAATAGAGCGCAATATTAGAGTAATATAAAAGTATATGAATGAGTGTAGTTGGATAATAAAGGAATTGATGATCAAGTTGAAAATTGATGATTAAGTTGGATAATAAAGGAATTGATGATTAAGTTGGATGATATTAAATGTTGAATGACGTAGTTGGCTAATTTAGGAGAGTGTCTAAGGTTAATACAGAGAGAGGAGTGTTTGTGGTTATACTAAACAAACACCAATAAGTCAAACACTAATCCACTGAATTTTCAAAAGTTCTTTAACTTTTTCAAGAAAATTGTCTTGAAGACTTCTTCAAGTATATTGCTTTCTAGTTCTCTTCTCTCGTTTCCAAGTTTCCAAGTTTTCCAGCTAAGACTGATTTTTTTGGACCTTCTTAACTTTATATTTTTTCTATTCCTTAGTCTTATTTCGGTTTATTCCACTAGAGCCCTAATCCATCCCTATATCTGCATGTTTCTATTGATAAAGGATCTTATGCTATTAAGATATGGCCTCATGATGTAAACCAATTTTTTAAATCGATGTTTACATTTCGTTATGCCCTTTCATCGTTTCGTATTATTCTATTATTATATTATTCTATTATCATATTATCATATTATTCTATTATTCTATTATTATATTATTCTATTATTATATTATTCTATTATTCTATTATTCTATTATTCTATTATTCTATTATTCTATTATTGTATTATTATATTATTATATTATTGCATTATAGTATTATCGCATCGTATAGCAGCCCAAATAAATGAGTATACTCCCATAACATCACAAGCGCTTGAGAAAAACGCAAATCATTTCAAAAATAAATACGCTCGCAACCTTTTATTCGTAAAACCTCGCATCGTAAACAACCTTCTTTCCCCTATCGTCGTTCATTCGTATACACCTACTCCCTCCATGCACCTACTTCCTCTATACACCTACTTCCTCTATACACCTTCCGCTATACATTTTGCTATGGCCCGATATGGCGTGGGTGCAAATCACGCCATACGTCGTTTGAGAGTCAGAGTAAAACCATATAAATCTAAAGTAGAACGCCTGTTAATCAAATTAATTAATTCTTTAACTAGAGATATTGATCAGCCATGAGTAAATCTTCTCTTAGCCATATTCTATCTGGTGTTCTGCCAGTCAATGCTACTTCATACATTGGCATCTTGGACCACTTAAATGAATTATCACAAAATCCTCTTTCCAAAGTTGCACAGCTTAATTCTATTGAGAAGCTTTGGGCCAGTTGGTATTTGTATATGAACAATGATGTTCTTGCTACTGGTCTTTTGTTCTTCTTGGTCCATGAGCTCACATACTTCGGTAGATGCTTACCATGGGCAATAATAGATCAGATTCCATTCTTTAACAGATGGAAGCTACAGCCAGATAAGATTCCTTCAACGAAAGAACAATGGGAATGTTTCAAAGCGGTTTTGAAATCCCACTTCTTGGTTGAAGCTCTCCCAATCTGGCTATTCCATCCCCTTTGTTCTACATTGAAGATCTCCTTCGATGTGCCTTTCCCTTCTTTAAAAGTCATGGGTGCACAAGTTGCATTCTTCTTTTTCATGGAAGACATGTGGCATTACTGGTTCCACCGTCTCTTCCACTTTGGTTGGTTCTACAAGAACATTCACAAGGTTCACCACAAGTATGCAGCTCCATTTGGTTTTACTGCTGAGTATGCTCATCCTGCTGAGGTTATGGCATTGGGTGTTGGAACGGTCGGCTTTCCCATCTTGTACTCGTACGTCGCTAGGGACTTCACTGGCTTGAATCTTCCTGCTTTGCACTTGTTCACAATCACTTGTTGGATTGTACTCAGATTATTCCAGGCCGTGGACTCCCATTCTGGATATGATTTCCCTTGGTCTTTACAACACTTTTTGCCATTCTGGGCAGGTGCTGCCCACCATGACTTGCATCACCATTACTTTATTGGTAACTACGCTAGTTCCTTTAGATGGTTTGACTTCGTTTTGGGAACTGAGTCTGGTCCAAAGGGTAAGAACTACAGAGAGTCTGCAAGCAGAAGACAGGCTGAAATTGCTGCCAAGAAGTCTATTTAAACGGGTTCGTTTTTTGTTTTGGTATAGGTTAAATCGTTCTTTGAAATATCTTGGAGGGTATAATCATTAGCTGTTTTTGATTCTCTTTTAGGAGAAATTGAAAAAATAAATTGTCATTAAGAACCGTTTAATATCGAGTATTGATTGTTTTTGTTTCGCATCAATTTCTTCTCTCTTGTTTCCTAACTCCTGGTATTTTTCTAATTGTTTTATGGCTCTTCTTCTATTTTTCACTCCTCCCTTGAATTTCGAAAAATAAAAACTTTCTGTAGAACTCTATTGGTAATGACCCAAATTCTTTTAAACTATTTCTAATGTAGGGTTTATAGTTATTCATTTCTTTTCTTCTTCATGGCTGCAAATTACTGCATTCAAGCCCCCTGACCTATCCCTAGTAACAAACACAGCAAGAAACCCAAGTGATTTACAGAACGGCTGGCATTAATTGTTCTTTTAATAATTTTTTTTTTCTAATTTCAATAATTTGAAAACTCCCTATTTCTTGAAATATCACTTCCATTTTTCCAGCCTCGTTACAGGGCTTGAGCCCTTGTGTCACGTGCATTTCTCGTTCCCCAACCAGGTCATAAAATTTTTCCCTGTGCCTGCGTGCGACACTGCGAAGACGCTACCTATACTTGAGAAACCTTCCTTCTTTCTTTTGTACAAGCCAACAACAAAAGTATGTTCTACGAAATATCGCCATGAGCTTTGAAATTTCATTGCCTAGCAGATTCATTGAGACGCTCAGCACTGTGTTTACTGGTTGAGTTACATGTATCGGACTCCAACGACATATTCATGCAGTGGACTTTTTCACCATCAGTGAAGCCTCAAGTCTGCTAATGAAAAGAAGACATCTTAGTCTCTTAGTATCTTATTATCTTAAGAGTTTACTAGTTTTATGCCTTTATGTCATTCAGATATGTCTTTGAGGCCTTCATGTCTCTGTCTTTCCATGTCTTGATGTTCTCCGTGTTTTGATGCTCTCCAAGGAATTGCAACATCCAAATTCTTCACTTGTAAGGACCGTTGAAGAATATCTTTGATGAATCTTCAATAAGTCTCCAGCGTGTAGTCAAGAATGCTTGGATATGGCACCGATAATTTGAAAATTATTCATATGTACTAACATTCCAGATGTCTAGATTGAACGAGTATCAGATCATTGGTCGTCGTCTCCCTACCGAGACCGTGCCAGAGCCAAAGTTGTTCAGAATGAGAATTTTCGCTCCTAACACTGTTGTTGCCAAGTCTCGTTACTGGTACTTCTTGCAAAAGTTGTACAAGGCCAAGAAGGCTTCCGGTGAGATTGTTTCCGTCAACCTCATCTCTGAGGCTACCCCAACCAAGGTCAAGACCTTCGGTGTTTGGATCAGATACGAGTCTAGATCTGGTATCCACAACATGTACAAGGAGTACAGAGATGTTTCCAGAGTTGGTGCCGTTGAGACCATGTACCAAGATTTGGCTGCTAGACACAGAGCTAGATTTAGAAACATTCACATCTTGAAGGTTGTTGAGTTGGAGAAGACCGACGATGTTAAGAGACAATACGTCAAGCAATTCATGACCAAGGGCTTGAAGTTCCCATTGCCTCACAGAGTCGCCAAGTCCACGAAGTTGTACCAGTACACCGCCCCATCTACCTTCAACTAATTGGTTTTTCTGGTGCATAAATATCTAGTAGTACATGTTAAAATAAGGTTTGATGTAGAGTCAGTTTTATTTTTTTTGTTGTTGTTTTCTACCTTTTTGTTTGCTTGTTTTTTATCTTTTTGTTTGTTTTTTTGATATTTTCTACAAGTTTCAACTGGTTGTTTAAACTCTTATGATTCTCATTCATCGCTAACTACCAAACGAAGTAATCTATGATAATGGTAATATATCTGTCTGCAGGAATAAGATTCAATCTCTACTAAGACCTTTCTTTCACAATTTGTATTCCAACTGTTTACTACCAACAACACCCTAAAAACACAATGTCTTACGGTAAGAAAGCTTTTGAAAGATTGGATGGAAAAACAGTTTTGATCACTGGAGCATCCGCCGGAATTGGCCGTGCTACGGCTTTAGAATTGGCTGAAGCTGCCAATGGTTCGTTGAAATTGATTCTTACAGCAAGACGGGTAGACAAATTGGATGAATTGAAGTCGGAACTTGAAACAAAATACCCTTCCATAAAAGTGTTAACTCAACGGTTTGATGTCTCTGATCTCTCAAGCATCAAGCCATTTGTAGCCAACATTCCTGAGGAGTTCAAGGATATCGACATTCTCGTCAATAACGCAGGAAAAGCTCTTGGAAGAGAAGAGGTGGGACAAATTGCAACGTCTGATATTCGGGAGATGTTTGAAACCAACGTGTTGGCTCTTATTTCCCTCACTCAAGAAATCTTGCCCATTTTCAAAGCTAAAGATTCTGGAGATATCATCAACCTTGGTTCAATTGCGGGTAGAGATCCATATCCAGGAGGAGCAATCTATTGTCCTACCAAGGCTGCTGTGAAGTCTTTCTCTCATGCATTGCGTAAGGAGCTCATCAACACTAAGATTCGTGTCATTGAAGTTGATCCAGGTAATGTTGAAACAGAATTCTCCAACGTTAGATTTCGTGGAGATCTTCAAAAGGCTAAGGCTGTTTATGCTGGTACTGAGCCTTTGGTGGCTGAAGATATTGCAGAGCTTATTACTTTTGCTGTGACGAGAAAACAAAATACTGTTATTGCAGAAACCTTGATTTTCTCCACCAACCAAGCTTCTGCCACTCACCTTTACCGTGAAAATGCTTGAAGTTATGGATCTATAGACTATTAAACCCTCTGATTCTTAATTGTCTTCTTTGTCTTTCCCTTATTCCTTATGCAATTCAAAAGTTTCGTCAAGTTGTGTCTGGTTTCCAAACTCTGTCAATCTAGAATTTTCAAAAGAAATAAAGAAGAAATTGAAATGATTCTTTTATAAATAATTCATTTTATCAAGAAAATATGGTTATTTTTTTCCTTGTGGTGTTAGGTACTGTGATCTATAGTATAGATGGTCCATAGTAGAGTCAGATCGTTACACACCCTTGAAAAACCTCATAAAACAAAAAAGATTGCAGCACCACAATTTCACACATGGTCTCCCACTGCATTACTCAGT